>PVJN01029283.1:0-26559 GCA_004026805.1 Lasiurus borealis | reverse complement strand
GTGTGTGTGTGTGTATATATATATATATATATGTATATATATATATATATGTTTTCTCTTGAGTACACTAGCAAATACAAGCCAATAAAGAATGGAAAATGCTATCAACACAAGGCTGCCTCTGCAAATGCACCATGATGGTTAAAAATTGATCAACAGGAAATATTTTCACCTTAAGAAGAATATTTTCCATGAAATAGTAATGGCTGGAGCCCAGCTGGAGAGGCTACAGAATATGTAGAGTTGTAGATAACTCTAAGAAATCTATACTAATAAAAGGGTAATATGCTAATTAGACAAGACATCTTCCACACATCCTTCCGGACAAAGCCACAGTGGCAGAGGCAGAGGCAGTTAGGGGTGATCAGGCTAGCAAAGGGGAGCAGTTAGGGGGTGATCAGGCTGGCAGGGGGGAGCAGTTAGGGGCCATCAGAATAGCAGGGGAGCAGTTAGAAGGTGATCAGGCCAGCAGGGGAATATTTAGGGGGTAATCAGACTGGCAGGGAAGCAGTTAGGAGGGTGATCATGACAGCAGGGGAGCAGTTAGGGGGCAATCAGGCCAGCAGGCAGAGGCAATTAGGATCCAGCAGTCCCAGATTGTGAGAGGGTGCAGGCTGGGCTGAGGGACCCCTCTCCCATGCATGTTTATTTTATTATAGTTTAACTATAATATAATAAACAAAATAAAATAGTAGCAGGAAGACAGGGGATCAAGAAAGTTTGTTTTTCTGTTTTTATTTATAACGAATTGCTTTTTTGGATCTGTTTGGAAGCTAATAAAGAAAGATCAGCAGAAACAAGATTCAATATTCAGTCGGTTTGAGTCCAAGTTGACCATGGTCATGAACTCTACGCCTCTGTCCCTCACATGTAATAATTACCCAGAAATGGCATTCAATGCCTTCAAGGGAGGGTTAGAAACAAAGATACCCATCACATCTGTCAATCATCCAACTAAGTCATTTCTAAAATGCTGGATTTGGAGGAGGGGAGAAGGTAGTTTGGAACTGACCATTGGTGTATCCAAAAGGATCTAAAAACAAGACAAGCATGTAGAGAAATGTTCCTGCCATCCCTTTAAGCATCTCACCTCTCCAGCAAGAATGCACACACTTATTTAGCAGAACCGAGCCCTTTGATATGGATTACATTCCCACAACAAAGGGGGAGGCAGTGCAGACAGAACTATTACTGCATCCGGCAGACTCATTCACCTCTGAGCTGTTCCTTGCTCCCGCTGAGGGCGCCCCTGAGACAAACTCTGCCACCACAATGAAAGGTGAAACTGCACACAACAGGTTTGTTAAACCAGGCTCCGCACATTCAGAAGGAAATCTCACCCCCAAAGAGCATGGCCATTAGCAAACAATATAATATTTATGAAGCACTCCACCGCCTGGAGTAGCCTCTTGAAAGCAGTAAAGATTAGGAGTTAAAGGCCACAGGAAACATGAATTTTCCTTTTGTAAATGCAGACAGGGAACTCTTTATGGTTTTTCATAAGCCGAAGTAGCGCAGGGTCTCTGGGAGAGGGATCGTTTTCCACATCGCCTCAACACCGACTCGTTCAGGTTCCCGGGGGCCCTCCCGGGAGAGGTCGCTCTAATTTCCCTCTCCTTCAGGTCTCCCTCCAAAGGGAAACCCAGCTTCCCTCTCAGGAAGTGAAAACGGTTGGAAGCGAGTGATGTCGAGGTTGAGGTTGTTCGTATGTGGAAGGTTCTGTTCCTAGAACCTTCAGAGGCAGTAGTTGGCCTTTCCTAGCACATGGGAGGTGCCTAATCAATGCTGTGGAGCGAATGAATGAATGAATGAATGAATGAATGAATGAATGAATGAAGAGCATACCATTGAGAATGGAGGATGGGTGAATGGACAAGAAAGAGAAAACTGGAATAGAAAGCAGGACATCTGACTTCTAGCCAAGTCAACTCAGAAGGGTCATGTCACTAGTTGATCTCTAACTACAAAGACAGGCCAGATGTTTGTAACCCACTCCACCCCCTGAAGCTTTCACTCAATGGGTAATGACAGATGGCACAAAATGCCCTGGCCCCCTCAGCCCTCAGGTGGGATAAACCTAAGGGACCACATCTACTTGTTTTGAGCCAGCATCTCCCCAAATGTCCCAAGTTCTCTCTTGGGCTTCGCATTTGCACGTCTACCAGGCTGTAGACATCTTCACCTGGATTTTCCCAAGCTCTTCAAACTTAACCTCCAACATGAAATTCATCAGTGTCCCCTTTTTCATAATCTTAGTCTTCCGTAGCGATTGGATGTGCCACTCACTCACCCATCCAGTCAGAAGACCAGGATTCATTCTTGATCTTCCCCTTCCTCTGTCTCTGTGCTCATTCACTCTAGTCTTTAAATCCTCCTGACTTTGCCTCTCGTGCCTTCTCTCAATCTGTCACTGTTTCTCCATTTTTGCTACCAGTGACATCTGCTTGTCCTACATGGATGAATGCAGCATACTTCTAACTTCTTTTTTTTTTAATTTAATTTTTTAAAAATTTTTTACTAAGTGTTACATGTATACATATCTTCCCATTGCCCTTCTCCAGTCCCAGGCATACCCTAACCCCCCAGTGTCTTGTGTCCATTGGTTATGCCTATCTGCAGGCATACAAGTCCTTTGGTTGATCTCTTATCTACCCCACCTCTCCCTAATCTTCCCGCTGTAATTTGACAGTCTGATGATTTACCGCCTCTCTATCTATTTTTTTGTTCATCAGTTTTTCATGTTCTTTATTACCCACCAATGAGTGAGATCATGTGGTGCTTCTCCTTCATTGACTGGCTTATTTCACTTAGCATAAGGCTCACCAGTTCCATCCAGGTTGCTGCAAATGGTAAGAATTCCTTCTTTTTAATGGCAGCATAGTGTTCCATTGTGTAGATGTACCACAGTTTCCACTCATCTCCTTGTTCTGCTTACAGGATTGCTCATTCTGGTGCCCTCTACCTGTCCTTTGTGTTGTCTTTCTAAGTCCTCGGAGCCCCTCCTTCCCGACAGAAAAGATGCTCAGTCTCTTTGCCGATTACTCAGGCCCTGTGTGGGCCAGCCGCCAAGCCTCATCACTACCCACTGGGCTTCACGATTTATACTTTGGTAAATGCTGAGTGGTTGGTTGCTTCTCCATCCTACGGGGCTTTTTGCCTAATTTTTTTCTTTTCTTTGCTGGGATACTTTCCCATCCGTCTTTACCTGGACATATCTTCATTCTTCAGCATTAACAGCGTCCATTTTTCTCTGGGAAGATGTCCTGAGCCAGGACCCACGGCTGCACTGGGTCATCCTTCCTCTGAACTCACATGGCATTTTAAGCATCACATTGAAATCATCTCTTTCCTCAACTGACCAGAAACTTTTCCAAGCTCGAAACTCTGAAGGGCTTATTCTAATAGCCACAGTACCTAACGCCACTGCACCCAGCACATAACAGAAAGCCAATGGACAGTCCTCCAGTAGAAATAAATTTTGTTTAGCCTTGTCCTAAAAGTACTGGAGTGTCAAGCTAGGAGCTTGGGGTTTATCCCGCAGGTTAATTCCAGGATGGATTAAAGGCCAGGAGTCTGTCTTAGAGATGGCATTTCAGTCTCTTTGTTTTCCCTTATATCGCTATGAACCCTGCGTGTAATTCGGCACTTGTTTGTCTTTATTGTCTTTTGGTTTCTGCCTCCATTGGCCAGTGAATTTCACTTCTGTGTACAGACTCTCCAGGACAGAGCACAAAGCCGACGACAGACACTGGACAGGCCTTTGAAGTAAAGAAATAGATATCCAGAATAATGGAAGTTTTTATCGTGGATAACAGTGAACAGTGGAAGCATGTATGTCTGCCCACGAAATATTTGTAAGTGCATCAAAAATAATAATATGGATTGATTGGTGAAGGATAGGTAGGTAAATGGAGAGATGATAAAGGAGCAGAGCAAGTCATTCAGGTCAGAGAATAGGTGGTAGGTATATTGGTATTCATTGTGAAATTCAACTTTTCGAGATGTCTGCACATTTTCATGACAGATGTCGAAGATAAGGAATGCATTAATGATAAATATTGCCGAAACAGGTTTGGCTCAGTGGATAGAACATCGGTCTGTGGACTGAAAGGTCCCAGGTTTGATTCCGGTCAAGGGCATGTACCTTGGTTGCGGGCACATCCCCCGTAGGGGGCATGCAAAAGGCAGCTCATCGATGTTTCTAACTCTCTATCCCTCTTTCTTCCTCTCTGTAAAATATCAATAAAATATATTTTTAAAAAATCTTAAAAAATAAAAAAATATATAGATAAATATTCTCAAATGGAAATGAATGATGATAAGAATAAGACCGGGGAATGGTTCATTTTCCCTTCCGGTTCTCAAAGCAGAGCACACCCTGCCTCATTCCACCTCCACAGCTGAAGATGCCAAAGACCATGTGGATCTGTTTGCCATTGGCAGCGGGCTTTTCCCTGCTTCCGATCCAAACGCTTCATCAATCCAAAACGCCCATTTCACATCATCATATCCGCAGCCCAGAGTTTATTGGATGAAAACAGCAGGGCAGCAAGTGTGTCCCTGCTGATCCTCCCGTGATTCTTAACACAGGAAGTTCCACTTCCCACCTGCGCATGAAACTAGAATTCTCTCCTCCCCACCCCCCACCGGACTGCACAACAGGGTGGGGGGCTTTCAGTGAGGAGAACTCTCTCGCAAATATACAAAATACTTTTATTCTTTCTCAGTACTTGGCAAGGGCATTCACTTTCCCTAAAAAAATAATAATAATAACAATAATAATAAAAAAGTGCTGAAAATTACCTGGGAAAACTTCAGGGTCCCTCATTAAGAGAAAATCACATCAGTTGTAAAAAGAGGTGGTTATGTTTTGTTTTCCAATCTTCTTGATATTTTGGATTTTTAAGAGTTTTCTTCCAAAAATATAACCTCCGTCAATGTACCTATTCTCCCGCTGCTGAAACGTGGGCACTTCTCATAACCGCGCAAAGAGAAGGCGGTTGTTTGCCCGGCCCAAGGTGTACACTGACTCTTTCATGCAAATACATCTTTCAACTCCTGTGGCCAAGCGCCCTTCTCTCATTGGCCCGTGTTTGTGCAAGTGGGCAGGAAATATGAAATGTCGCACTTCTCATTGGAGACCAGACAGTAATCATCAACAGATGGCTGCAGGGTGGCTGAGTCCTCCCTGTAGGAGGGCGTGTGCAGGCTGAGGCCGCTCCGTGGTCACAGACCGGGGTAGGGAAGGTGAGGTTACCTATCAATTCATCTTCCCCTGTGTCACATCATCTTAAGCTCTCCTCAATGAAGCAACATTTTAAGCAACGAATTCTAGATTCCCCCGGAAGTGGCTGAGGATCTGCCTGTGCTGGGGCCATGCAGCCGTCCCCCAGGGAGGGGAGGCGCCAGCCAGGGGGTGCTGAGTGCCCCCGGAGATGCACAGATCATGACCTGCTCCTGGGTCTATGTCAGTCCAGCAAGTACGTATTGAAAGGCTTTGTTCTATGCGAGACAATTACTCACAATATGATGTACAATCACAATCATTGTTAAAAAATGGCCATGATTTGCCCTGGCCAGAGTGCTAAGTGGTTAGAGCATCAGCCTATGCACCAAAGGGTCATGGTTTTGATCCCCAGTCATGGGTACATACCTGGGTTGCAGGTTCTATGCTTGGACTCAGTCAGGGTGCATGTAGGAGGCAACCAATTGATGTGTCTCTGACATCAATTTTTTTCTCTCTCTTTTTTTTGTAATATATTTTATTGATTTTTTACAGAGAGGAAAGGAGAGGAATAGAGAGTTAGAAACATCCATGAGAGAGAGACATCGATCAGCCGCCTGCTGCATGCCCCCTACTGGGGATGTGCCTGCAACTAGGAAACATGCCCATGACCGGAATCGAACCTGGGACCTTTCAGGCCCCAGGCCGATGCTCCATCCACTGAGCCAAACCGGTTTCGGCCCCCACCTTCTCTTTGACTCCCTCTCAACAACTCAATGGGAAAATATCCTTGGGTGATGATTAACCACAAAAAAAAATTGTCATGGTTAACTGTATCTGGAGCAGAAGTTGTGGAAGTAAAGGAAGCTATATGGAGAAAGGCACCAAGGAACAATGACACCAACTCTGTACTCCTATAGAAGAGTCCATTCATCCCACAAATGCGACAGGAGAAGGAGACAGATGGGATCGCTGCCTGAAGAAACTTCTACCTGCGGGGAATCAGAAAAAACAAGAGGGATTTTCCCAGCAAACTAGGAGGCAAGGCCTTTCCTGAAGGGGATAAAAGGGATGGCGTGCAAAGGTGCAGAAGGATGGAAGAGTCAGGCATGTGGGAGAGCGGGGACTCTTGCTGGTTAAAGCCAGTCGCCCTTTCTGTGGTCCACGCATTCACTGAGCCACATGCCAGGGTGCAGGTGCTGAAAGGCAGGGCTGGACAAGACTGGTGGGATCCGCCTTCATGCAGTTGATGATGTACACTGAGGACAATATTCAGTACTGAAGGTCTTTTTTACATTTCATAGAAAGGAAGGCCTTATTAAGAAGTTGGGGGATTGCATCACTAACAGAACAATTTTGATCCTTTTCTTTTAGATGATTGAGACCTTCCAGACAAATAGAAGGAGCAGAGTAGCATAGATGAAGAATTCTATGGAAATCCCACCAAGGCTTAAAAATCTCATCACAAACACCAATCAGAAAGGATTTATGCACCCCTATGTTCATAGCAGCACCATTTACAATAGCTACAATTTGGAAACAGCCTAGGTGCCCATCAGCAGATGAGTGGATCAGAAAACTGTGGTACATCTACACAATGGAACTCTATGCTGCCATCAAAAAGAAGGAATTCTTACCATTTGTAGCAACCTGGTTGGAACTGGAGAGCCTTATGCTAAGTGAAATAAGCCAGTCAATGAAGGAGAAGCATCACATGATCTCACTCATTTGTGGATAATAAAGAACATTATAAACTGATGAACAAAAGGATAGATACAGAGGCAATAAAGCATTAAATAGACTGTGAAATTACAGCAGGAAGATTAAGGTTAGGTGAGGTAGATAAGAGATCAAAGAACTTGTATGCATGCATATAAGCATAACCAATGAACATAGACACTGGGGGGTTGGGGTATGCCGGGAGGGAGGGGGGTAATGGGGAGATATGTATAAAAAATTAATTAAAAAAAAAGAAAAAAAATCTCATCAAAATCTGTGCAAAATTTTGAAACAAACAGAAAAGAATGTGCTATCACGAGCTCAAATGCACCTTAAAATATGCTTCATTTGCTATTGGAAAGGAAAGCATTGCAGATAGAATTGAAACTCTCTTTATATTCTTTCCTCAGCCTCTTCTCCTCTAACCACTATCCTGATGTCGATCTTGGTCCTCTTTATCCTTTAAAATCTTTTTACAAATAAGATGCATTTGTTCATTTTAAAGCAGCATTGCTTTCCACAGTTTGTAAAATTTTAAAGAATGTTTTCACACTGTATATTTCATACTGCAACTGACTTTTATATATTTAATATTAACCTTTCAGCCCTACTTGATTTGGTTCAGTGGAGAGAGCATCAGCCTGCAGACTGAAGAGTCCCAGGTTCCATTCCGGTCAAGGGCATGCATCTCAGTTGCTGGCTCCATCCTCAGCCTTGGTCAGGGCACATAGGGGTGGGGAAGGCCAACCAATCAATGTTTGGTTTGACTTTCTCACATCGATATTTCTCTCTGTGTGTCTCTCCCCATTCCTTCCACTCTCTCTAAAAGTCAATGGAAAAATATCTTCTGATGAGGATTAACAAAAAAATTCAATCTAATAAAGAGGGAATATGCAAATTGACCATCGCACTGTCACAAAGATGGCAGTGCCCAGTACCCTCAGCACCTCCGGAGTCCCCCAGTCCTTTCTGCCCCACTGTGGGGAGGGAGGTGGCAGGCACGTAGTGTGGATGGACCCTCCCTCAGCCCCCCAGGGCCAGCCCAAGGTGCAAGCAAGCCTCATATGGTGGTTTCCCAGCTATCTAGGGCCAACCAAGGCTCAGATAACCAGGGATGGCCGAGGCTTGCACTGCTGGCAGTGGCAGTAGCAGAGGTGTGATTAGAGTGTCACCTTCCCCTGATCACCAGGTCACCTCCCATCCCTGAGGGCTTCCAGACTATGAGAGGGGGCAGGCCGTACTGAGAAATCCCCCGTCCAGTGCATGAATTTTCATGCACTGGGCCTCTAATTTTTTAAATAAGCTAAATAAAAATTAAATTCATCTTTCAGGATTTTAATGTTATTCAACACAACAAGTCCTATATATTTTTTTATGTTTTCCATTTATCATTTGTATTAGGATCGTCGAGAGAAACAGAATAGGAAATTTTATATAATAAAAGGTTAATATGCAAATTGATCAAATGGCAGAATGACTGGTTGCTATGATGCACACTGACGCCAGGGGGAAGACGCTCACCACAGGGGCTACCCTCAGCCACAGGCCCCAGGCCAGCCAAGGCAGGTGCCAGTGCGGGTCACCTGAGAGTTGGGCCCTGATCATCAGCCAGGCCTAGGGACCCTACCAGTGCATGAATTTTGTGCACCCAGCCTCTAGTATATAAATAAAAATATATGCCCAAGAAGAGTTATTCTAGGAATTGGCTGACATGATGACAGAGTCCTAAGACCTGCCATCTGCAAACTGGACTGGAGAACCAGGAAAGCTGTTGGTGAAATTCAGCCCACGTTCGAAGGCCTGAGACCTGGGAAGCTGATAGTGAAAATCCTGATGTAGGTCTCAAGGGCAAGAACCAGGAACACCCCTGCCTCAGGAGAGGAGACAATAAACATCTCAACCTAAGCAGAGAGAGACTTGGCCCTTCCTCTAGCTTTTTGTTCCATTCCAGCTCTCAGTGGTTTGGTACTGCCCACCCACACTGGGCACAGCCTTCTGCTTTATTCAGTTTACCAATTCAAATGTTAATTGCTTCTGGAAACACCCTCACAGACACACTCAGAAATAATTTTTTGCCGTGAACTGAGCAAACCTTACCTCAGTCAGGTTGACACATAAAATTAACTATCACATCATTCTAGTTTTTCCTTCTTTTTTGTTCTCAGTTTTTGTGTTCTCTGAGATGTCTACATTTTTTCTTGGTTTTCAATATATAAATTGTGTTTCTACTTCAATACTTAACATTTCATAATTTCTCACAAGTCTAAAAAGATTTACTATTTTTGTCTTTCTATAAACAAGTTAAAACTTGGACTTCATCATGTTTAAATCTGTCCTTTTAAAGCCTAATTCCAATCTTCCTTTTAGTATTATCTAGACATTTAAACCCATATTTTTATTTTTAAGATATTTTCACCTTTATACACTAAGATACTTTGTTAATTTCTGTATTCACTATTTTTAGTTGTATCTATTCCTTAACTTTCTTCATTTGTTAAGTACATCCTTCACTGGCTCTTTTAATAAAATCTATGAATGGTAAATTCTCTTAATCTTTGTATGTTTTTCTTTAAACCTCATTTTTTAAATGATAGTTTACTTGGGTATAAAATTATAAAGTGGCAGTTATTTTCTCTCATCACTTGAAGATATTGTTCCATTGCCTATGGCTACTATTCTGATAGGGAGAAATTACTATCAGTGCATTTGTCATTATTTCATTAATTTACTTCTTCTCTCTGTTGCCTTTAAGATTGGTCTTTTTAAATTTAATATTCTGAAATTTTAGTATCATAATCTAGGTTTAGATTTCTTTTTATTTATCCTAATTATTTCTTCTGTCTTTTCTTTCACTATGGGATGCATAGCCATTAAATCTTCAAAAATATCTTCTCCACAGTTCTCATAATTTTTATTTCTTTAGACAAATTACTTAGTACATCTTCCAATTTGTTGTCTTTCAGCCTTGTCCTATCTAGAGTTTAGTCTACCTATTGAATATTTTAGATCTATGATTATATTTTTTTATTTTCCAACTTATTTTTAAAATATTTTATGCACGTTTTTATTAATTTTATAGAGAGATGAAGGAAGAGGGAGAGAGAGAGAAACTTCGATGTAAGAGAGAAACATTAATCATCTGTCTCTCATACACATGCCAATTGGAGATTGAATCCACAATCTGGGTGGGTGCCCTGCACGGGAATTGAACTTGTTACTTTTTTGGTGCACAAGACAACGCTCAACCAACTGAACCACACTGGCTGGGGCTAAAATATGTTTCATATACATATGTTCTTGGTTCACTAATAGCCTGGTTTGATTCATGATCTTTTCCTTTATGTGTCCCTGCTCTCATCCCTCAAATATTTTTGTAAGACTTTTCAGACAAGTTTTATTAATTTCATTTCATGTGATTTTAACTGTCTTTTAATATTTTTACATATTTTACAACTTTGGGTTTTCTTTCAGAGGGTGGGAGTCAAAATATCTGCCTGCATTTACTCCTCCATGTCTATTTTTTTCTGCCTTCACCTGAGTCCCTAGATCTTCTGGCCTGAACTAGGTCTTATAATAGAAGCTAGGAGCTCTTACCTTCGAAGCATTCACAGATACAGTCACTGAAGCAAGAGATTATTTTAGCCCATAATTGGAATGTACACACTTCATACAAACTAAAAATCAGCCACTTTTCACAACAGGAGAGAGACAAAACAGCACCCTGGCACTGCTGAGTGATCTTTGCACTGTTAGGCAGCCAAGTCCCAGGTACCCCACAGGATTTAGGCTCCACCACTCCCGGGGAATCTAGAGACCCCCAGGACTCCCTCAGAGCTCTCAGTTCCCTTATTCTTTTTTATTTTATGACCCACAGAGATGTGTACCCTCTTTTGAACTGGGGGGTCCCCCTTCTTGTGCTTTATCTATCATTTCTATGTCTGGGAAGCAGCAGAGTTGCGTAGCCTCAAAGCATACATTTGCGAATCTCATTTCTGGCCTCTTACCGATCATTAAAAAATCATATGACGGCTCAGCATCACCTCCCTGTTCTAGGCCACAATTATTCATCTGCTCTGTCTCTTTAAGACTCATGTCTCCTCTTTGTCAAGAATTGTTCCAGTGGAAACCAGTTTGGCTCAGTGGATGGAGTGTTGGCCTGCAGACTGAAAGGTCCCCGGTTCAATTCCAGTCAAGGGCATGTACCTTGGTTGTGGGCGCACCTCCAGTAGGGGGCGTGCAAGACGCAGCTGATGGATTTCTCTCTCTCATCGATGTTTCTAACTCTCTATCCCTCTCCCTTCTTCTCTGTAAAAAAATCAATAAAATATATTTTTTTAAAAAAAGAATTGTTCTATAACAGCCTCTATCATATCCTCCAGCCCTTTATTTGTCCTCACCCTCAACAGACTGAGAGTTTCTTCAGAGCAGAAGTTGGATTGGTTCCATCTCTCATCCCCTTTAAATTCCTTTATGAATGCTTGACCAATACGTAGTGAATGAGCAATCAATCAATGCATATTTCTCTGAGTTTCAGAAAGCTTACATACACTGGGTCTTTCTTAATTTGATTTTTCTAACATCTATCAGCAAGGCTCTAAATGAAATGTGAAATCAAAACAGCTTTTCTCTTCAAGGCACCCCAAACGCCTAACCTCTGCTCAGATGTCCGGGACACAGGTAGGGATTTTGCAGTCTTCCAGCTCCCTGAAACCCCAAGCAGTTTGTTCTTCTTGCCATTGCGAAACATAAATAGGATTTGTGGATAAATTATGCAAACTTTCCCTGGAAAATAAAAAAGATTTCTCCAAAACCCACAGGCAAACTTCGGAAAAGCCAAAATCAACCAGCTTCATTTTACATGCAGCACTTTCTACACCTCACCGTAAAATAATGTGGATGATTAAATCCACTAAAACTTAAGCAAACCAACATCCCACACTCCACAGAGGAGCATTACACATACATGTATGTGTGTGTACAGCTGTACGCGTTGACAACACGTGAACAGAATAGCCTCCCCGCGCAACTGAAGAAATAAATGGACGCCTGAGAGAATGTCAGCAGCAATTATTTTTAGATAGCTGGCACTCGCACTCTAAAAGCAGAAATAACTTAGATGTTTCCCAACGCAACTTGCTCCCGAGAGCTCCTGAGATTTTGCAATGCTCGCCTTGGAATGGCCTCTCCTATCTTGATGAACAGCATACATTTCACTTAAATCCTACCCCCTCCGTCTGGGCAGCCTCTGACTCCTGGCACACCCTCCTTGCCCACCTCCAGCAGGACAATTATTGGCATTTTTTCTTCACATGCATGCCCTCCGTCACCCTATGGACCATCAAAGGTCCAGGACTAAGGATGATGTTTGCATCTCTGAATCACAGCCTAGCCCAGGGCCTGATACATGACAGGCATGAGAAGACACATTTTTGTTGAATGAATGAATGAATGAATGAATGAATGAAATGGGTAGAACCACTCTGCAATATATTTCCAAACAAAGCACAAAGCACCGAACAGTTTCTGCTCTACTCGGAGTCCCTGCTCAAACACAATCTCAAAGCGATCCGGCCAAAACCCTGCTGACTCGCAGTGCGGTAAGTCCTTCTAAAATTAAAATCGGCACCCATCCCCTTAAAAAATCTCAGCCATTTTACACGAGCAAATAAACACTCCAATGACATGTTTTTCTATTAAAAACTCCTGGGCCTTAAATTTCTTTTTAATCACAGGCTTTAGTATTATTACACGTGTTCCATTAACAGGCATATCCAATGAATTCCCTTTCATAAACACTCGTATGTTCAGTGCAAACCAGCCAGGTGATTAATTTATAATTCTTGACACATTAGGGAGGTGTGCTGGAGGTAAGAAGTAGCGAACAAGTCCTAGGATGGACTGCCTCTTATGCCAACACCATGGACACACACAGAGAAGGGCACACGCAAACAGCTGAGCCCACAGACACACACACACGCACACACACACATGCCACCCATGAACACCCACTGTGCTGAACTGGCACTTGGATTCAACCTTGACAACCGATGCCTGCAGGCAAATAGCTGAGGCTAAATTGTTGCAGGTTCCTTTTCCCATAAAAATAATAATAACGAATAAAAATCGCTGGAGGGTGGCCAGAGCTAATGCAGCCTGATTTCTAAATTCAGCATCCTTCACCCCCTCACCGCCACGGGCTCCCCACTCGCTGCACCACCTCCCTCCTGCCTTTCCGGGCAGGTGACTCCATCCAGAATAAAAGGTCATTCAATATCTGCTCAGGCCCCCACTCCTCATGCTCCCTCCCCCCCCCCCCGAAACCTCAGGGATGGAGATGCACTCCGCAGGGAAGAAGAGAGCTTCAGACCAGAATGGAGCGGCCACTAACGTGCCGTGTGATTTTAGGGGAGTCGGTTCCCCTCTCTGCGCCCCATGAGCACATTTACAAATGAGTAAGTGAGGTTGTGATGATTCCTTTTCCTTCCCATTGAAAAAAATATATATATGCTTTTATTGTTTTAAGAGAGACAGAGAGAGAGGGAGAGGGGGAGAAAGATAGAAGCATCACTGAGAGAGAAACACCAATTGGCTGCCTCCTGCACACCCACCACTGGGGATCAACTCCAAAACCCTGCATGTGCCCCAACCAGGAATCGAACCGGCGACCTCTTGGTTCATAGGTTGCTTGATGCTCAACCACTGCACCACACAGGCCAGGCTCTTTCTCATTTGTTATGGAGCATTTAGATGCTGACGCCAGACGGATGGAGTTCAACTCCCAGTCCCTGATTCGTCTGTGACATGGCGATGATGATCATACGATGACATATTCTATGTAAAGTGTTTATGAGAGGACCCGGCAAGCCTTCTGAATAGCCGGTGTTATAACCGTTTTAAGAATTATTTCTGCCGAGACCGGTTTGGCTCAGTGGATAGAGCGTCGGCTTGTGGACTGAAAGGCCCCAGGTTCGATTCCAGTTGGGGGCATGTACCTTGCTTGCGGGCACATCTCCACTGTGGGGTGTGCAGGAGGCGGCTGATCGATGTCTCTCTCTCATCGATGTTTCTGACTTTCTATCTCTCTCCCTTCCTCTCTGTAAAAAAATCAATAAAATATATTTTAGAAAAAAAATCAATAAAATATATTTTTTTATAAAAGAATTATTTCTGAAGCTCCTGCTCTGAACACGGTCCGCCTCGCTTCTGTATTTCAGAAGAAGAGAACACTAACCAAAAAGCAAAGCAGTGAACATTCCCAGTCACCCGAGGGGACCGTCATCCTGCCTCAGGGCTGTGACTCTGGGCCTCCTGGTGCCCGGGGAGGACCGGGGCCAGGCCTGGGGCAGCCGCTGTCAGGAAGCAGTGAGCTGGCACCGCCAGGGGAACGCACACAGAGCCCTGGCCACACCGCTCCTGGCCGCCTCCAGCCCTCTCCATCTCTCAACTTCACGGTCACCAAGAATCACACATAAAAAGCCCGGGGACTGAATGAATATGGAAACGGCACCGCTTTCAACCAGCCCACGATGTGGTCAGCCCGGGCCCCCTCCAGCCGGGCAGCGCTGGTCTCAGCAGGATGGAGGGAAACTGCACTTCGGCCTCCAGAGCCATCGGTGAGAAAAGCTCCGAGGACCGAAGGCCAGAAAAACAAACACCGCTCCCCGGGCTCCGTCTTCCAATGCCCTCGCTCGCCGGAGCTTTCCTCCCGCATGAGTCACTGGAAAGTGCTCTTTAAAAAGCAGGTATTTGTTTTTCTTTTATGCCCCTTTGAATACATTGCTGAGCAGTAACCAGGACAGAAATAACGGTGATTAGACTGAGGGCAGAGGCCTGGGCCGGAGGAAGGTTATCCTGGATCTGTGTATGTGTGTGCCTCCTTTTACCGGGGCGCTTATTAGGACCCCAAAATGTCCCCGTACCCCTAAGCTGTGTCCTGAGAAATCTCTCTGCTCTGGGCCTCTGCCTCCAGCTGCTCAGTGAGAGCCATAGAGCCATGATCCCTTCTCTTCAGTGGTTTCAGGCTCCCAGCCACCAGCTGCCACCCTCTGCTAGCCTAAGATTTTCCTCATAATATACTATAATATACTATAATATACTATAATATAATATAATATAATATAATATAATATAATATAATATATATACTATAACATGCAAACACATCCAGGTCCGCATGCGCCTTCATCAGAATGGCCAGGGGGTGCCCAGTAGGTGTCCCCAGGAGCAGGTAGATGGGCCACAGCTCAGTCAGGGTGGAAGAAGAAGGATGGCGGAGAAGATGCCTGGCGGGTGAAAAGCATGCTGGGACACCACCTCTTTTAAATTACAGCTCATTGGTAGGATGCAGCACCGTGAACCCTAACTTGAACCATGGCCTCTGGTAATAACACTTGATCAGTATCAGCGCATCAGTGGGAACACAGGTGCACCCTGATCTCAAAAGTTAGTAACAGGGAGACTGTGCGGGGGAAGAAGTGGTACATGGAAGCTCCCTGTACCTTCTGCTCAGTTTCTCTGGAAGCTTCAATCTTCCCTAAAAATAGTTCATCAATTTCTTTAATATATTTTATTGATTTTTTTACAGAGAGGAAGGGAGAGGGAGAGAGAGTTAGAAACATCGATGAGAGAGAAACATCGATCAGCTGCCTCCTGTACACTCCCTACTGGGGATGTGCCTGCAACCAAGGTACATGCCCTTGATCAGAATCGAACCTGGGACCCTTCAGTCCACAGGCCTATGCTCTATCCACTGAGCCAAACCGTTTCCGGCAAGTTCATGAATTTTTAAAAATATCACTGGCCCCATCTCTGGTGCATCCAACAAGGTATCTCGCCTTAGTCAGCTGGCGCTGCTGCAGTAAATCACCATTTATTTTTCAAAGTTATGAAGAATGAGTCCAAAGTCAAGGTGCAATTCGGTTAGGGTCTAGTGCATGCCCTCTGCTAACTATTTTTTTTACCCTCATGTGGTTTGCTCTTTGATATCTTCTCTTAAAGGTATGAATCCCATTTATGAGGGCTCCACCCTCGGGGCCTAATTATCTTTCAAAGACCCTACCTTCACTACTGTCATATGGAGGGTCACTGTCATATGGGGCACACAGACATTTAGTTCATGACCATATCTTGTCCACAATGCATTATCTCTGTTCCATGTCACTCAGAACTATCTGACATATTTATGTTTGTTGTTGGTTCCCACCTATTTCTGACATTAAAATGCAGAGTTTATGAATGTTTTAGTTTACTGATATATTCCCAGCACTGCCGCCTATATAATTGACACTCAGTATTTTTTAAATGAATGAATGAATGAGTGAAGTTGACATACAATGAAGTAGAGGAGAACCCAGTGAGGGTGGGAAATAACCCTTAGACAAAGAAAAGGGAGACCTGGAACCGGTTTGGCTCAGTGGCTAGAGCGTCGGCCTGCGGACTGAAAGGTCCCAGGTTCGATTCCGGTCAGGGGCATGTACCTTGGTTGTGGGCTCATCCCCAATAGGAGGTGTGCAGGAGGCGGCTGATCAATGTTTCTCTCTCATCAATGTTTCTGGCTCTCTATTCCTTTCCCTTCCTCTCTGTGAAAAAAATCAATAAAATATATTTTTTAAAAAAAAAGAAAGAAAAGAGATAGGAAAGGTTTAAAGTGGTGACTACTCTTCCCCAAAAGCTAATCAAGTCTCCTTCCCACTCTCCACACCCATGAAATCATCAAGAAGTTGACGGGAAATACCAGTCACCTAAAGCCACTGAACAGCCAAAGTCAATGGCAAGAGGCACAAATTGCCAAAAGTGGGCAACCTGGGCAAATTGTAGCCACCATCCCAGTTGGGCACCTAGCAACAGCCTGGAGATGGTGGTGCCTACTTCCCCGGTTTTCCTGAAACCAGAGCATACAGGGAAGGTCAGCCTGTTGGCAGCGCCACTGGGGAGAGGGAGTAGAGAAGAAGAGGCGACACAGCAAGGGCTCACATGTGGAAGGTGTGCTCTGAGCGCTCAGCATGAGCTGACTCACACTGTCATCACAGCACCTTAGGGAGAGAGAGGACTGCTGTCTCTGCTCTGGCAGCAATCATGTCAGGGGTTCGCCCTGCAAATGCATGACCTTCCCACACTCAGAGGCCAGTTTCCCACCACCAACCCCTTTCATTCAGAAAAGGACCTGGATTCTGGCTTATGGCGTGTATGTTTAAAAAAAGGGGGGGGGGCCGAAACCGGTTTGGCTCAGTGGATAGAACATTGGTCTGCAGACTGAAGGGTCCCAGGTTCGATTCAGGACAGGGGCATGTATCTTGGTTGCGGGCACATCCCCAGTAGGGGGCATGCAAGAGGCATCTGATCAATGTTTCTCTCTCATCGATGTTTCTAACTATCTCTCTCCCTTCCTCTCTGTAAAAATTCAATAAAATATTTTTTTTAAAAAAAAGGATGCACCTGCCTTCAGGCGTGATCCCTCCACCCCCTGAACTCACAACCTTCCACACTCTCCTTCACCCGCAAAGAAGTGTGTCCAGCGCCTGAGAGTGCTCTGTTTCAGCAACTGGCATTCACTACCCTGGCTAATCGACCCATTTCACAGAGAGAAAGCTGAGGCACGGTTGTGGCAACCTGTCCTTGTTGGTGCTGGAGCAGGCGTTTGGACTCAGGCGGTCGGTCTGAAGCTAGGAGTTTCATCCACAGTAAGTGTGGGCTCCGGGGTGGCCAAAGTCCCTTCATTCGGTGACATTCTCTGATACCAGGGAAGTCACCATGCCAACGCGGGAAAAGCAACTTCCAAGAACTGGGGGCAGGCAGAGCGAACGGGTTTTCTGGAACGAGGCCTCCCAGGCGTTTTGTGTCCATACACAAGGCCTATACTTAATTTTGATGCAGATGGAATGTGGCATTTTCTGTTCATTAAATGCCTCGATATAAATTTATGGGAAGAATGCTTGTCTTGTATTTCATAGAGTCCCGAGAGAGCTAGGAAAGGGGATTAAGCCACCCAGCAGCACTGCATGCAACTAATTAACTGGCAGATTTCACAAATGCTGGCCACGTTATGGTATTACCCACAGAAGAGAGGAAGGTGGTAGCCGTGGATGGAGGGGAAAGTCTATGGGAAAACGGGAGTTAGCATGGGGTCATACTTGTTCCGTGCCCAGCAGCTGGGAAGGAGCGTCTACAGACTTGGCTTCAGCCCATCCTTCTGACACCGCTGGGAGACAGGCGTTAAAACCCTCCTCTGCGGAGGTCACTTTCAGGGGACCATTCCTATGGGACACAAATTTCTTTTATTTTAATATATTTTATTGATTCTTTTTACAGCGAAGAAGGGAGAGAGGTAGAGAGTTAGGAACATTGATGAGAGAGACATCGGTCAGTTGCCAAGGTACATGCCCTTGACCGGAATCGAACCTGGGACCTTTCGGTCTGCAGACTGATGCTCTATCCACTGAGCCAAACCAGTTTCGGCGGGACACAATTATCTTTACAGTTTTTGCCTCTTCACAAAAATGTCTCCACATATGTCTTCTCCTTGTCACCAAATACCCAGATGAGGCATATTCTACCTCCGAAATTCCAATAGACTTGAATTTGTGCCTCTTTTCCAGTTGCCAGGTGATGGATCAGATGCCATAACTTATCTTTTACCTTAGAAGGGATATCCTTTTTTTAATATATTTTATTAATTTTGTACAGAGAAGAAGGGAGAGGGATAGAGAGTTAGAAACATCAATAACAGAGACATTGATCAGCTGCCTCCTGCACGCCCCCTACCGAGGATATGCCCTCAACCAAGGTACATGCCCTTGACCAGAATCGAACCTGGGACTTTTCAGTCCACAGACCAGCGCTCTATCCACTGAGCCAAACCAGCCTCAGCAGAAGGGATATCTTGCCATGCCTCACACCACCAGATCTCTGGAAATTCTGCTAAGATAGAAGGCCCCAGAATTGTTGTCAGATTCACTTCCCACTCTCTAAGGTGCAAATGTCTCCACAACGAGTCTTGAGTAACTGCTATTTCTTGCCCCCTGGGTCCCGTCAGTATAGCAGCATCAATGCAAAAGCCACTGCGGTACCTTGTGGAAGCGAATGGCAATGCCTTGTGAACCGAATGCTGGCACAGCGCTGGAGAGAGGACAGATCCCTGTGGTAGGACATGAAGCTGCGTGGCTGGCCCTGATGGCTGGAATTCCAACTGCTTCTGGTGCTCTTTGTGACCGGGCGCTGAGAAGAAAGCGGTTCCCGGTTAATAACTGCGCGCCAGCCGTGGGGGAACGTGTTAATTTGCTCAAGAAATGAAACCACATCTGGTGCATTAGCTGCGACTGCTGTCACCACCTGGTGAAGTTTACGACCATCCGCTGTCATTCTGCAAGATGCATCTGTCTTCCGCGCAGGCCAAGCAGGTGAGGTGAAGTGGGGGGTGTGGAGGGAGGGGGATCTGGTGGAAATTCCCACCCTGCGTCTTTCCGATGCTCGCAAGCGGCACTCACCTGTGCAGTATCGGCGGGAATTCGGGAGTGCTTTAGATTGACTATCTTCCGGGTAGAGGCAGTTTTAATACATTCCACTTCCCACCAGAGCAGCGGTTCTCAACCTGTGGGTCGCGACCCCTTTGGGGGTCGAACAACCCTTTCACAGGGGTCGCCTGAGACCATCGGAAAATGCAGATATTGACATCACGATGCATCACAGTAGCAACATGTCATGGTTGGGGGTCACCACCCCATGAGCAACTGGATGCAAGGGTCATGGCCTTAGGAAGGTTGAGAACCACTGCCCCAGAGCAGCCTTCATGTCATATATAGGTCAGGAAGCCGATGCATATTTCCAGTTCTGTCAGCCACTGGGTATATCTGTCCTGGTGGTGCACTCAGAGCTGGGGAGATGGCCCCCCCTGTGAGATGGTCCTGAGCTAAAACCCATTGACCTCCTGACCTCCAAAAGCCCTTCTCTGACCGGTGGACCGGTGACGTTTGGGTCTCTTGGAATCAGACTTCGTTCAAAGCCGGTGCCAGGAGCTCCCAGAAGTCCTGATTATTCCCTTTCCCCTGAGGTCCACTTACGCTGGTCAAAGGTCACAGCCTTTGGGGAAGACAGAGAGGAAGATTAACAGTGTACATGTTGGCAGTGTACCGGTACCCTTCCTCAAGGGGACCCAGCCCCCCTTCATCTGAGGGGTCCTGAGCCTATAAACTAGTTCAAGGTGGTGACGTTCTGTTTGTATGATTCATGTTCAACTCTTTTCACTTGACCTCGAACTTTTCTGCTTCTGTAGATCACATAAGAATTTAGTCGGCTTCCGATCTCTTTCATTTCTAGAAGCACCAGGATCAACCACCCACCCAGTGCCATTGGTCTGCACAAGTCAGAGTCACCTGATCGCTGGTTGGCGCTGCTGTCCATTATGGAAATGACATCTACCTCGCCTTTGGTAGCTAAGTGGGGTAGTAGACCCCCAGTGTCTTGGGATTCAGTCTCTCCCATTGCATGTACATGTCTCGTTCAGTGACTTCAGTCCCTGTCATAAGCTCTGGCCCATCAAAGGAGCAACCACAGAGCTCTTTGCTGATGCAGGCCACCCTCTCAAGTTCATTTCTCTGAGTGCCGCTCAGCACTGTGTCTATTGGATCCTCCTAGTAACGGTTCCAACCTCTCTGAGCCTCTGAATCCTTCCATCTCCATTAAACCAGAAAGTTCAGCCAAAACCGGTTTGGCTCAGTGGATAGAGCCTTGACCTGCAGACTGAAAGGTCCCAGGTTCCATTCTGGTCAAGGGCATGTACCTTGGTTGCGGGCACATACCCAGCAGGGGGCGTACAGGAGGCAGCAGATCAATGTCTCTCTTTCATTGATGTTTCTAACTCTCTATCCCTTTCTTTCCCTTCCTCTCTGTAAAAAATCAATAAAATATATTTTTTAAAAACAACCACAGTAAGTTCCGTATTTCCAACATGCCCACTGTGCGGCACTTTTTCAACTCTACATTTCCACCAGCCAACCAGCCAGACTGCGGGAGCCTTTTCTAATGCTCTAATGCCACACATTCAGTGCAGAATCTCTGCTCAGTAAGCCCGTACCACTAAGTTCAGCCTGATCCTACTGTATATTCTTGCCCTCATTATCCCATTCCTTAATATCCATTCCCACACACATTAGGTCTGCATAAATCAGAAAACTCAAGTCCTTGCTTATAAGTGCATCCTACTGCCTTATGGGTAACACTTCGTACCTCATCTTTAGGTCTAAACGCAAAAAGAGGGGGGGTGAGGTGGGTGCTAAGGAGAACAGCCCAGGGGAGGCATTGCGTTTTCCTCAGGAAATGCAGGGGTGATCCCCTCAGATCAAGATGGAGAGGCCTCTCCCACAGAAAATAGGAAGGGCACTTCCATTGGTAAGAAAAAAAAAACCTCATCAGAAATTAAAAGCTTACTGTTCCAGCTTCATCAGGCTCTTCCCACACATCCTCATCATAGCTTTCAGTGTCCCTGTCTTTACCCTGTCCTCAATTTAAAAGTAGACACTCTTGCCGAGACTGGTTTGGCTCAGTGGATAGAAGCGTCAGCCTGCGGACTGAAAGGTCCCAGGTTCGATTCTGGTCGGGGGCATGTACCTTGGTTGCGGGTGCATCCCCAGTAGGGGGCGTGCAGGAGGTGGCTGATCGATGTCTCTCTCTCATCGATGTTTCTGACTTTCTATCCCTCTCCCTTCCTCTCTGTAAAAAATCAATAAAATATATTTCTAAAATAAATAAATAAAAATAAAAGTAGACACTCTGCCCTGCCAGTGTGACTCAGTGGTTGAGCATGCAACCATGAACCAAGAAGCCCCAGGTTCTATTCCCGGTCAGGGCATATGCTGGAGTTGCAGACTTGATCCCCAGTAGGGGCATGCAGGAGGCAGCTGATCAACGTTTCTATCTATTCCTCTTCTTCCTCTCTCTAAAAAGCCATAAAAACCTATTTTGAAAAAATAAAATAAAAATAGCCCAGCCGGTGTGGCTCAGGGGTTGAGCATCGATCTATGAACCAAGAGGTCACAATTCGATTCCAGGTCAGGGCACATAGCCGGGTTACAGGCTCGATCTCCAGTGCAGGGCATGCAGGAGGCAGCCGATCAGTGATTCTCTTTCATGACTGATTCTCTCTCCCTCTCTGAAATCAGTAAAAATATATTAAAATAACAAGCAGACACCCATTGAGGCTGATAAATCAGCTTCCGTTTTAATTGAGTCTGTTGCAGAATGATTTAATTTTCACAAATCTCAGCCCACACACAGAAGCTCTTGGGTTACTCATGCAGCACCAGAGCTGGGAATCTGAATCCCCGGCCCCATCCTTTTCTTTCATTTCTTCGTCCAGCAAACATCAGGGGCAAACAGCCAACTCCACTGTACTCGTTAGTTTTCTCAAACTGCGTTAAAGTGTCACCCACACAGTCACCCACAGCCCTGCTTCCTAGGCGCAGTGATTAGGCGTCTGCACTGCAGATAGTTTGCGTATCTATCGCAGGTCCTGCCAGGGACTCTGGGTGTTCTTTACTACTGGAAATATAGTTATTAGCCTCTTTAATCTAATCGCATTAAAGAACCAGGTTCAGAAACCACAGAACCAATTTAGAAAACTCATCCTTCACATTCTGCTCTTTGAATGGCTCTTACTACCCAAATCTGAACGAGTCAGGGTTCCCAGAGATTTATCATGAGAAATGGACTCACATAGTGATGGAGGCTGAGAAGCTCAGACCCAGGAAAGCCAATGATATAGTTTCGGTACACGTCAGAAGTCTGAGACCCAGGAGAGAAAATGGCATAAGTTCCAGTCCAGGGCCAAGTCCACAGGCAGGAGAATATTGATGTGCCAGGTCAAAGACAGGTAGAGGAAGGGGGAGAGAGAGAAAGAGAGGGAATGCTCCCTCATTCCATCTCTTGTTCTATTCTGCTTTCAGTGGATTGGGTGAGAATCCATCCAGAAACGTCTTCATAGACACACCCAGACCAATGTTTAACCAAAAATATGGACACCCCATGACTCGGCTGAGACATAGAAATAACCATCTCCATAGAAGAATGTCAAGAAATAAATGCATTTGGTGAAAGTACCTGTCCCACTTTATACCCAGCCCTTGCTCTTATATTCAATATCTACTCACAAAATCCTCTGGTTCCCAATGTCACCTCCCCATGGTTTCAAATTTCCTTCCAGAACACTTAAGATTTCATCATGCATCAGGAAAGTGACACTATTCCTTTCTGCAACTTTAAGCAAAACATACAATGAAACTAATTTTTCCATAGGCTAATTGATTCAGAGTTAAGTTCCTAGGCATCTGGTCAACATTATAACAGCATGATTTTATTTATTTTTTAATATATTTTTATGGATTTTTTACAGAGAGGAAAGGAGAAGGATATAGAGTCAGAAACATCGATGAGAGGGAAACATTGATCAGCTGCCTCCCGCTCACCTCCCACTGTGGATGTGCCCACAACCAAGATACATGCCCTTGACCAGAATTGAACCTGGGACCCTTCGGTCCACAGGCCTGTGCTCCATCCACTGAGCCAAACCTGCCGGGGCATAACAACATGATTTTAAATGAAATGATGTTATTTGAGGACCTGATGTGCTATGGTTTTGTCACCATAACAAAAAAACACAACTTAGGGAGTGCTTGCTACGTACTCCATTAAAAGGTGTACTAGTCTATGATCTCACTTAATCTTCTGATAAACCAGGGTTTGGGCAAAGGCCTTGATCTCCAGTTTAGTTCACCTCTCTGAGGGATGTGGGGCGGGGGCAGCCCCACTTCAAACACTGGCTCCTATCTTTTCTCAGAGTAGATAAATCAGCAAAGTGGAGGGAGCCTCTGTGTCCTGACCGGGAAAATGGGGGGAAGGGGTACTAAGTGGGAACAAAGGAGATGATTTAACATACGCTTCATCACATACTCGCTGTAATGCAGGTTGCAAGCATACAGGGGTGCAATCATACAGGGGTGCCCAGCCTCCTGGAGCTTATACCCCAGAAGGAAACGCATGTAAACCATTTGTACTGTGCGCATGAAATCCGTGTCCATATGTCCTCTATTGAAGGAAAGTCAAGGAATCAGCAAAGGAAAATTACTTGTTTCTACTCATGTTTATTCCCCGAGTCCTGATCTCTTCCTGCTATTGAAGGCAGCCGGAATCACTATAGGTATCTTTTGTTTTCTTTTTAAAGCCTCATCCAAGGATATTTTTCCATTGATTTTTAGAGAGAGTGGAAGGGAGGGGGAGAGACAGAGAAAGAGGAACATCGATGTGACAGAAACACATGGATTAGATGCCTCCCACACAAGCCTTATCCAGAGCCAGGGATCAAGCCTGAAACCAAGGACACTGGAATCGAACCCGGGACCCTTCAGTCCACAGGCCAATGCTCTATCCACTGAGCCAAAGTGGCTATGGCTAGCGTCCATTTAAGACAGTGAGAATATTATAAAGGCCAAGGCCAATAGACGGTGCACATAAATCTCTCTCAAATTTGTATTTGAGTCAGAAATCCTAGACCCTTCCTTCTCCACCTCCAACACGCAGGTTAATAACTGATTCCCCCAGAGGAAGTGTGTGTGTGTGAGACCACTGTCAGCCAGTGAATCTGTGAAGAGTCAGGCCACAAACATTTGAGGGTTTGTGGACTAACGGGCAAAACTGAGACACTTAAGTCACAAGAGAAAGTTAGATCCAGACACTTTGTATGGTTAAAATATCTTTAAAACTGAGCATTTTTAATGATATTTGTGTGATGAAAATATAATTCTTTTTTAAGGGATAACATTTAGCATAACTGTGGTTCAAAGTCAATGCTCCCTATTATCAAAATCAAGATTGATTAAAAACTCCATCTGTGGATGCTAATCTATAATGACATTTGATGGGTTTCATCTTTGGAAATGTATTCTTCTTTTGATTTATCTTTCTCAACCATTTAAAACTGTAAAAACAAGGCTCTGACTGGGTAGCTGAGTTGGTTAGAGCATCGCACCAATATGCCAAGGTTGCCAGTTCTATTACCATTCAGGGCACACATAAAAATCATTCAGTGAATGCACAGCTCAGTGGAACAACAAATCTATCTCTCTATCTATCCATCTATCTATCATCTTTCTATCTCTCTTTCACTAAAATCAATAAATTAAAAAAATATTAAAAACATAAAGACCATGGACCATTCACACAGACGGGGGTGGCCCTCACCCCCCCCCTACAAATTTGCTAGAATCTACAACATGACTGCAGGCCCGTCTTGTCTCAGCCAGATGCCTGGATGGTTTTTCCCCGGATCAATACTGCCATTTCCACCTTCAGCTCTGGAAGCCGCTCCCTTCTGATCAAGTTTAATGAGCAACTTCAGGAACTCCTTCTCATATAGAGGGGAGGAAGGGAGGAAGGGAGGAAGAAGGAAAGGAGGAAGGGAGGGAGGGAGAAAGGAAGGGAGGGAGGGGAGGAAGAAAAGAAGGGAGGGAGGGAGGGAAGAAGGAAAGAGGAAGGGAGGGAAGAAAAAATGAAGGAAGGAAGGAAGGAAGGAAGGAAGGAAGGAAGGAAGGAAGGAAGGAAGGAAGGAAGGAGGGAGAGAGGAAAAGAGAGAAGGAAGGAAGGAAGGAAGGAAGGAAGGAAGGAAGGAAGGAAGGAGGGAAGGAAGGAGGGAAGGAAGGAAGGAAGGAAGGAAGGAAGGAAGGAAGGAAGGAAGGAAGGAAGGGAAGGGAAAATGGGAGAGAAGAAGGGAAGAAGAAGGAAGGGAGGAGGGAGAGAGGAAGAAGGAGGGGAGGAGGGAGAGAGGAAGAAGGAGGGGAGGAGGGAGGAAGCGAAAACAGTAGGTTTTTAAAGGCGCTGTGCTCATTCTATACACATTATTCCATCTAGTCCTGATAACCCTGCAGAGATCCATTATTCCCATTGAACCAAGAAGACAGCAGAGCTCAGGGCAGGGAAACGGCTGCCCACAACGTGGAGCGAATGAGTCAGAGCCCAGCTCCCCGAGGAGCCAGCTTGACTCAGAAACCAGGTCCCATCCCCTGTTCCCTGCGTTCCCTGCCTCCGGGGAACCTGTAAACCCACAACCCAGAGGCCAGGGCCCGCCTGCCCTGCATGTGTGTCCCGTGTTGGTTTGAGATTTCCGCTGATCAGCCTGTCTCTGCCACAGCCACACCTGGGCTCATCCCAGACCTTCCAGAAAACCGGAGAAAGGCACGATCCGGAGCCCCCAGCGCCCTGGCAGCGGGAGGGGCGCGGGAAGAAAGGGCTCTTTGTGGCGGGTGTCGCACGGGGGACGTAATCTCATTTTCAGCTCATCAATTCATATCCAGTAAAAGGCCTCGCGCAGCGCTCATTAGCCAGGGGCCATAAAGAAGCGGGCTCTGGGGCTGCCCTCCGTCCCCCGATGCCCGGCACCTCCCGCCCGGCTGTTATCGAACTGGCTGGCATTCATCACTGCTAACAGCCGGGCTGTATTTTCATTTCATTGTACAGTTACAGAGCAAGAAAGGGTGGGGAGAGCCCAGTCTGATGACCGGTGCGAAAGAAAACAAGCCGCTTTCGTAAAATCTTAGTGAGAGAAAGCAACAAGAGGGGGGAGAGAGCCAGGAGTT
>PVJN01029282.1:0-26560 GCA_004026805.1 Lasiurus borealis | reverse complement strand
GAAAAGAATCCAAAAATGTGAAGATAATGTAAGGAGCCTCTGGGACAGCTTTAAGCATACCAACATCAGAATTGTGGGGGTGCCAGAAGAAGAGAGAGAGCAAGATACTGAAAACCTATTTAAAGAAATAATGACTGAAAACTTCCCACATCTGGTAAAAGAAATAGACTTACAAGTCCAGGAAGCACACAGAACCCCAAATAAAAGGAATCCAAAGAGGGCCACACCAAGACACATCATAATTAAAATACCAAGAGCAAAAGACAAAGAGAGAATATTAAAAGCAGCAAGAGAAAAACAGTTCATTACCTACAAGGGAGCACCCATACGACTGTCAGCTGATTTCTCAACAGAAACGATGCAGGCCAAATGGAAGTGGCAAGAAATATTCAATGTGATGAATAGCAAGAACCTACAACCAAGAATACTCTATCCAGCAAAGCTATCATTCAGCATTGAAGGACAGATAAAGAGCTTCACAGATAAGAAAAAGCTAAAGGAGTTCAACTCCAAACCACTATTATATGAAATGCTGAAAGGTACTCTTTAAGAAGAGGAAGAAGAAAAAGTTAAAAGACAAAAAATCATGAACAACAAATACATATATATCAACAAGTGAATCTAAAAATTAAGTGAATTAAAAATTTGATCAACAGAATAAACTGGTGAATATAATAGAATCAGGAGCACAGAAAGGGAGTGGACTGACAATTCTCAGGGGGAAAGGGGTGAGGTGTGTACAGGGAGATACTGGACAAAAATCATACACCTATGGATGAGGTCAATGGGAGGGAGGAAAGGGTAAAGAGAAGGGTGGGAATTGGGTGGAGGGGAGCTATGGAAGGGAAAAAAGAGAAACAAATGTATTAATCTGAATAATAAAGATATAATTTAAAAAATAAATAAATAAAAGCTTTTAAAATTAAAAAAGAAAAGAAAATTATATCTGCAAGTTCCTAGAAACAGAATTACTAGGACAAGGTATATGTACATTTGTAATATTGAGAATATTGCCAAATTCCCCTTCATAGGGATTGTCTCAATTTATCTTTTCCCTGGAAACACATGAAAGTGTCTATTTCTCCATACCGCCTACATAGTATATTATAATATTTTTGTGGTTTTGCCAATCAAATAGGTGAGAAATATTGTCGCTGTAATTTTAATTGACTTATCCCCCTTTTATTGTGAGTAGAAGGACAATATTTCATATGCTTAAGAGTCACTTATGTATTTTTTCTGGTGAACTGTTTATCTCTTTTCCCCACATTTTTTTCCTTGGGCTTTGGTTTTTCACTTACCTTTTTGTTTGTAACAGCTATCTGAGGTTTTAGGTCTTTGTTACTTATATGGGTTGCAATTTTTTTTTTCATGTTTGTTCCTTGACTTTGTTTATGGTGATTGTAGCATGCACTTAAAAATTATGTTATGATATTTTTTGTGACATAAAAAAATCTTTGCCATTCTGAGGATTTTTTATCACTCCTTATGGTTCTGTTATTGCTTACTTTTCTTTGGTAAAGATTTAATTCTTTGATTCATTTGGAATTTATCCTGATATAAAGGTGAAGGTATGCTGACAGTTAATTCTTCATGGAGTACTCATGTTTTTAGGCACCTTCTGATGACTTTTGTTCTGAACTATCTTTTCAAGGATATTTGCATAGTGAT
Source organism: Lasiurus borealis (assembly GCA_004026805.1). Lineage (NCBI taxonomy): Eukaryota > Metazoa > Chordata > Mammalia > Chiroptera > Vespertilionidae > Lasiurus > Lasiurus borealis. The sequence goes on along the minus strand of PVJN01029282.1, from coordinate 24,889 downwards.
CAGCTTAGGAGACAAGTGGTCAAAGGGCAGATTTGTTTTCTGTCCAGTATAATAAAGATAATGTTTCTTTCTGTGCCAGGTTTTCTAGCAGTCTCCTTATGAGATGGAGGGTTTCCTAAAATCATACTTCAGCTGTGCACAACCCGCTGTGTATGCACCATCCACCTGGACCAATCTTTGCGTTACCCCAGGGGTACTTAGGGAGCAAGGGAACCAATGTAATTATGGAGCTCATGTTTCCTGCTGTGCATGAGTAATACAATCTTTTGTCTCTGATCCAGGAATCTTCAAATCTTCTGAGAGCATTTATGAAATCCTAGCAGGCTAACTTGTTAGCTTGCAAGAGGGTAAAATCCCAGACTCCTCACAGTTTTACTTCTATTTTTTCCAGATGGCTATGCTGTTACCCCATCGCCAGTTTTAAAAAATAGTTCTTCCTTTCCCCGTTGATTCTAGTTGACAACTTTGTTTTACACTACATTCTTATATGTGTTTAAGCTCATTTCGGAGCTTATATTCTTCTCAGTTAATCTGTCTATGTGTGTGCTAGAATATACTTTTAAAAAATTATTGAGGCTCTGGCTGGAGGGCTCAGTTAGTTGGAGCATCATCCCATACTCTAAAAGGTTGCAGGTTTGATTCCTGGTCAGGGTACATGCCTAGGTTGTAGGTTTGACTGCCAGTCTAGGCTCGTGTAGGAGGCAGCCTACCGATGTTTCTCTCTCATTAATGTTTCTATCCTCTCCTTCTTCCTTCGTCTGTCTCTAAAATAAATAAAAACATATTTAAAAAATAAACGTATCATTTTCAAGAGTAGATTTTTAAAAAATTGTTGAGGCTTTACAATATCAAGTATCTGGTGGAATTAATTGCCACTTATCCCCTTCTTTTCCAGAATTTCCTTGGAACTTCCTGCATTATTGTTTTTACTTCTAAAATTTAGGATCAGGTTATCCAATTTAAAAAATTCTAGTGTCAAACTTATAAATTAACTTAAAAAGATTTAACATCTTTATGATGTTGAATTTTCCTATCTAGGAACATGGTATGTCTTTCCTTTTACTCAGGTCTTCATAATTTCTGAATGTGAATTTTATACTCCTACTAGAGGCCCAGTACATGAAAATTCATACACTGGAGGGGGGATCCCTCAGCCCAGGCTGCCCCCTCTCACAGTTCAGGAGCCTTCTGGGGCGGGAGGCGACTGGGTGATCAGGGGAAGGCGACACCCCATCACACCACTGCTGCTGCTGCTGCTAGAAGTGCAAGCCTTGGTCATCCCTGGTTACCTGGACTCAGGCGGCCCTGGGTGGCAGGGAAACCACCATCTGAGGCTGGCCATGGGTGGCTGGGTGGCTGGGCGGCTGGGCAGCTGCCATTTGAGGCTTGCCTGTGCCTCGGGCTATCCCTGGGCAGCTGGAGGGCTGAGGGGCTTGGGAGACTCTGGAGGCAAGTGTGCGGCATGGTGCTATCATATTTGAGGGTGTGGTATTAATTAGCATATTCCCTTTTTATTGGCTGTGGGCACTGCCATCTTTGTTTTTATGGCACTGCCATTTTTGTGAGGGCATGATGGTTAATTAGCATATTCCCTTTTAATTAAATGGGATTTATAGAATTTTCTTACTTGTTATAGTTTTGCAGTAGATCTCTTTCATATTTCAGTTTTATAATTACAGTGACTGAAAATGTAAATAATTTTATCTCTCTTTTAATATCTCTAATTCCCTGCCTCTACCTATTTGATTTGTCTAGTACCTAAAAATTAATGTTAAATAATAGCAAAGATAGTTAAAACTTATTGAGTGTTTATATACCTTGTAATGTGTAAGTACTTCACACATATCAAGCTATTTACACCTTATAACAAGCAGCCTTAAGAATTATTATCATTATTCTCATTTACAAAAGGGGAAACTCAGCACAAAATATTATATAAATTGTTCATAATCACATAGGTTCTAAGTGGCAAAGTTTGGACTTGAACCTTGGTAGATGAATATCAAAGTCCTTAAATTTCACCATTTTACTACAGTGCTTCTTAAGAGAAGTAAGAGTAATACGTATCCTTTGTTTATGTTTTTGGTGGAAATGTTCCCCATTAAATATGATGATGGCTTTGTAGTTAGACAGATCTCCTCAATCATGTAAAGGATTCAGAGTTTTAATGAAGAATAGATATACATATATTTTAAGAGCCCCTCCCCTCTTTTTTTTTTTAGCATCTGTGGAAATGGATCTTAGATGACTTTTCTCCTAAGACCTATTATTATTATTTTTTGTTAATCCTCACCTGAGGATATTTTTCCATTGATTTTTAGAGACAGTGGAAGGGAGGTGGTGGGAGAGAAACAATGATGTGAGAGTCATATCTATTGGTTGCCTCCTGCATGCATCCTGACCAGGGCCAGGGATTGAGCCTGCAACTGAAGTACGTGCCCTTGACCAGAATCAAACACAGGAACCTTCAATCCGCAGCCCAACGCTCTATCCACTGAGCCAAACTGGCCAGGGCTCTCCTAAGATCTATTAAAATCACTTAGGTTAGTGGAGTTCTTAAAAGTGACTTATTTTGCACCTATAGAATGAAACCCAACCCACTTGGCCTGATGTGTTATTTCTTTGATGTGCTACTGGGTTCTGTTTGATAATGTTTTATTGGATTTCTGCATTGATATTAATAAACGAATTGGCAAAGTTGGACAGGAAAATAAATTCTGGTGTACAAGAAGAGATGGCTTTAGCTGGAAGCCCTTTTGTGAATATGTGGGGCACCTTGGTGATGGCAAACAGAGGAGTGGGACAGTTATGTGTTCTCATAAAAGGAATTGATAAGAAGGTTGGAGGGGCAGGGGTGTTGCAAAGCAATAAGAAAAGCATTAACGAGAACTCCAACACCTTTATACAAGTTTCCTAAGAAATGAAGAATGCTCCTATACCTTCTGTATTCTCCTATACCTCCTATTGAATGCTTTCTCTTCCAAGTGTTCTAGTGGTCAAAAGGGAAAATTCTAGCTAGTCACTCACTATTAGATACTAATCAAGGAATGATCATTTGATAATTGATTCATTCCCTAAACATAGTGGCTATAGTGGATAGCTCTCTGCTCTTTAGTGAGCTACATAAAAGTAAATGAGAATGACTCACAGCTGGAGCACAAGATTCATTAAGGAGAAAAACTGAAGAAATACCAGAGTGAAAAAAGATGAAGTTGACAGATGTCACGATAACTTCTCTTAATTCTTCTCTATGAGTAATTCTGCAGAGTGAAATAACTCAAGCAGTATAAATGCTGAATCCCTTCTGCCAAAGGGAAAAAGAGAAATCAGTTCCGCAAGGGGGGCTTTATAGGTTACTCTGCTGGCTCCCCAGGATGGTATTTTTAGATGAGAGATGTTGGGGCCATTGGCATCAGAATCGCCTGGGGTGTTTGCTAAAAACCTGGGGTTAAACTCTAAAATCTGATTTTTAAAAACTACATTTAAAAAAATCAGATTTCAGAGAGGAAGGGAGAGGGAGAGATAAAAACATCAATGATAAGAGAGAGCCATTGATTGGCTGCCTCCTGCATGCCCCCTACTGGGGACATGCCCATAACCTGGGCATGTGCCCTTGAGTGGAATCAAAACTTGTTATCCACTGAGCCAAACGGGTAGAGCTGAAATTGGATTTTTTTTTAAGCCAGATAATTCTGATGCATATAGTCCTAGGCCCTCATTTTTAAAAACAGTTCCTTAGAGATGGTTAACTTCTTCATTAGATCTTTTCTAGACTCAAAAATAAGTTGCCACATTTTCAATATATCATGACTCAAATCAGGTCCTGCCTCTCAGAAAGATGTACCATCCAGACTGTGATACATTTACATACACAGAGTGGCCAGATTATTATGATCTCTGAATGCATAATAATCTGGCCACTCAATATATATCCTACATAATAAAAAAGCTAATATGCAAATTGAACCCTTAACCAGGAGTTTGACCAGCAGGTAGGCTGGCCAACCGCCCATGTCCCCTCCCCCTAGCCAGGCTGGCCAGACCCCATCCATGCACGAATTCATGTACCAGGCCTCTAATACACACACACACACACACACACACACACACACACACACACACACTGAGTGGCCAGGTTACCATGCATTCAGAGATCGTAATAATCTGGCCACTCAGTGCATATAATACACATACAGACTGTGATCACTTATTTCAGTTTTTTTTACACAAAGAAAAATAGACAAGTTGATATTATTGAAACAAATTCATCTAAAGATAGCTGACCTTCTAGGATTCATGGGTTTCTCTGCATAAAATCACACAATCACTTTGGCAGATTCTGATGGTAGGGATGTAGTGATGAGCATTCTTTTATACCTTTTTAATGGGTTGAACACTAAAGGGAAAAGTTCCTGTAGGTGTTACCATGGGTTGTCACAAGAAGACAGTTATCTTTGGCTTCTGGTTAATAATTTGCAATGAAAAATGAATGTTTCAGTACTTCTGAATAGTCTGGTTAATAATTTGGAAGGCAGAACCCATCTCTCTGACGCTCACTAAGCATTTTTGGCAAGTAATTTACACACATTTATTTTCTCTGACACCGCCTAATGGAGCTATCTACTTCCCTGGTGTCTGTTGAAAGTGACTGGCTAACATGTGTGCATTCTTCACTCTACAGAAGGTGAGCATGCCCCACAGATAGAAGCAGCCCACCATGGTAAAAAGTTAAACTAACTAGTTCTCCAGTTGAAGTTCAGTGAGGTATTTGTTATTTTAACCTCTTAAGTGAGATCTCAGATCTTTCAGGGCTTGTCTCTGGGAGTTAATTTTTTTTTTTACTTTTTATTGTTTAAAGTATTACATATAATATTACATATGTCTCTTTCCCTCCCATTGAGCTTCCCCCGTCTACTCCCACCCTAAAAAAAGTTTTAATCCAAGAATGTCAAAATATATTCTAGTATTAAAAAAATTCCATTTTAAACTGAGTAGAAAAACAAACATTAGAAGTTAATTAAAAGGAACATTGTGAGTGTGGCTTTACCCATGTTTCAATTCCTGAACCCCAAAAAGTGGTGGCAGTAGAAAAATGTGCTTAAGACATTTATATAGTTTTAAAATAGAAGTAAAAAACTATGATGGTGATGATGATGGTGGAAAAAAAAGGAGGAGAAGGAAAAAAAATACTTGGTAGAGTTTTTTTAGTAAGTCTAATTAGAAATACCTGATCCCTAAATTAAGAAAGAAAAAAGGTAGTGGTAGCTGGGGAAAAAAAGAATCCAAGACACATGTTTACATTTTATCAGTCCTTAAAGTCATCCAAGAAATGGCATAAATCTTTTAAAAGGAAAGGGAAACTGTGGGCTTTCACTGATGCAGTCAAGTACGTACAGGTTACTTCTAACGACCTGAGGAGCGATATAATTCTAGGAGACAGACTGCTCTCACTGGAGAGGCATGTAACCTAGTCTGGCTATAAACGATGGCATGGCAAGTCTTCCCAAACCTGCTCATACCTCTCAACTCAACACTCAACAATATCAGCTTAGTTTTTCATCTCAAGAAAGGTGATAGAACATTGCTAAAATGGCTCTTAATATATAAAATACACCTATTTGCATTTTATTCAGTTTCATAGCTATTGAAAACTGAGTAACTGAAAGTTACAGATGGATATAAATACTTCAGTCATCCATGGTGATAAGTGTAGCAAATAAGTGTTCTTGGTGCTTTGGGAATCTTGTCTTTCAGGATGGATTCCATATGTTAAATGATGCATTTTAGAGTTGGAGTTAGAAAAAGCACAGGCCACAGCTGTTTTTCCCCATCCCAGATAGAGCCCACTATTGGTATAGCACCCTCAGAATCTGCCAAAGTGATTGTGTGACAATATGGAAAATGAGTAGGATTTACTGATAAGTATAGAAATCAAGGCTTATAATTGGATTCTCATCTAATGACTGAAATTATATGTATGTGTGTGTAGATAAGACTAGAAGAAGACATGGGGGAAATGAGGCCAAATGATTTGTTGAGAAGTAAGATTTGGGATGAATAATTTCTAGTTAAAATTTTCTAATACTGTTATTATTTTGTTTGAAAAAATAACTTATTTTAAAGAAGAATTTATTTGACTTGTACAGTAAAAACTATAAAATGTTGCTGAAAGAAATTAAGGAAGACATAGTAAGTAAATGTAAAGACACCCAGTGTTTAGAGATTGAAATATGTAACATCATTGAGATGTCTAGGCTACTCAAAGTGATCTAAAGATTCCATGCAATCTCTATAAAAATTCCAACAACTTTATTTGCATAAATAGAAAAAAATCCATGCTAAACCTCATGTGGTATATAGATACAATGGAAAAAGGGGAATTCTGACACATTCTACAACATGGATGAACTTTGATAACATTAAGCTAAGTGAAATAAGCCAGTTATGAAAGACATTATTATATAATTCTTCTGATATAATGAGGTTCCCAGATAGTCAAATTTATAAAGACAGAAAATAGAATGGTGGCTGTCAGAGGTTGGGGGAAAGCAGGAGATGGAGAGTTAATGTTTAACTAGAGGTCTGTTGCACGAAGATTCATGCAAAAATAGACCTTCCTTCCCCTGGTGTCTCTCCTGGCTGTCGGGAGCCTGCAAGTCCTCCCTCCTGGTAGAGTGCTGCTCCTGTAGCTCCCTTCACCTCCTGCCCTCCCCATCATAGCAGGTGTCCAGCCCCGCCCAGCTACTTTGTGCTTGTGTATGCAAATTAATCCACCAGCTTTGTTGGGTTAATTTGCATACTTACTCCTGATTGACTGATGGGTATGGTCAATTTGCATATTTCTCTTTTATTAGTGTAGATGGATATGGAGTTTCAGTTTTACAAAATGCAAAGAGTTCTGGAGTTGGTTGATGGTGATAGTTGCACAACATTATGAAAGTATTTAGTATCACAGAAATATACACTGAAAATAGTTAAAATGAGAAGTTATGTATATTTTACCACAATAAAATCTGATTGAGTGCACATTCAACCCTCCTATCTGAGGCAGTACATCTTGAGGTTCTTGTTCCTTTTTCCATATTCTCATTTCTCTTAGCTTTGGCCTTAATGAGATTGTTGAAGATTAATTGCCCTAATCTTTACTCAGCAGTAGATTCTCCTCTGGCCACTTCCATTGTCTGTTTCTGGGCTGATGGGTTCATCTTTTTAATTACAACTACGTACTAATTTTGTAATATATGCAGGACTCTGTATTTGGTGATATCCTATCTAATAAAACAGTAATATGCAAATTGACCGCACCTCCGCTATACCCACCAGCCATGACCACCAGTCAATCAGAGTGAGTATGCAAATTAACCCAAACCAAGATGGCTACTGCCACAGAGAGAGCAGGAGAGAGGCTTGGGTTGCCCCTGGCGATGGAGAAAGCCAAGCTTTCTGCACACCCTGGCTGACAGACCTCTGCGTAAGGCAACAAAGTTCCAATGGCTGTGCCAGCAGAAGGCTTGGCTCTGTTCCAGGCTACAAAATTTCAATTGTAGAAGATAAATAAATCCCAGATACTAGGGCCTCCACTTGGTTGCCAGAGGGCGTGGCTGGCCTGCAAACCACCACAGGCCCCTCACTCAGGCCAACCCACACCCCAAGGAAACACCCACCCTGATCCAGGACACCCTTCAGGGCAAACCAGCTGCCCCCCACCCATGTACCAGACATCTATCCTCTCTAATAAAAGAGTAATATGCAGATTGACCATCACTCCAACACACAAGATGAATGCCCCTATGTGGTCAAAAGATCCTGCCCCCATGTGGACATAAGATGGCCACCACAAAATGGCCAGCAGGGAAAGGCAGTTGTGGGTGATCAAGCCTGCAGGGGAGAGAAGTTGGGGGTGACCGGGTCTGCAGGGACGGTAGTCTGGGGAGACCCAGGCCTGCAGGGGAGGTCAGTTAGAGGTCACCATGCCCACAGGGGAGGGCTGTTAGGGGCAAACAGGCTGGCAGTGGAGCAGTTAGGCATCAATCAGGCTGTCAGGGGAGTGGTTAGGGGGTGATCAGGCTGGCAGGCAGAAGCAGTTAGGGCCAACCAGGTAGGCAGGCAGGTGAGCAGTTGGGAGCCAGCAGTCCTGGGTTGTGAGAGGGATGTCCGACTGCCTGATTCTACCTCAAGGGGTCCCAGATTTGAGAGGGAGCAGGCTGAGCTGAAGGATGCTCCCCTTCCCGGAACGAATTTAGTGAACCAGTCCTCTAGTAGATAGTAAAGTAGAATGTGAGCCCAGGGACTTGCAGCAATACCCTGATAAGCTAGGGCACATGGGACACAGAGAACTATCTTCAAAGGAAAATGATGCTTATACACCCACTATGTATAAAAAAAAAGAGCATTAGAAATTTGGAGAAAGAACTGGGAGAGGTGGAGTTGAAGCAAGCTTTGGAGAATGGGAAGCACTGAACTGAAGGGGCAGTTCCTGAGTTAACTATTAACATGTGCAGAGTTTCTCAGTCTAGGCACTACTGACATTTTGTATTGTACTATTTTTGTTGTGGGGAACTGTCCTGCAGATTGTAGAATGTTTAGCAGCATCCCTAGCCTCTACACACCAGATGACAGTAACTCCCTTCTTCACTCCAAATTGGGACAATCAAAAATGTCTCCAGACATTTCAAAAGACCTCTGGAGGGCAAAATCACTCTCACCCATCTGAGAACCACTGATATATGGTACCTGTCCTGGAGCCAGGAAAGACATGAGTTTGTCCAGAGAAGAAAGTCCATTCATGATTTTGTCTTTCATTTATGTATTCCAAGGGTCAGTTTAGGCACCTGACACATACTGAATGGTTCAGAAGTCTTTTCCGTCTATCCCTTTTTGAATGGTGCTATAAGAAAGTTGATATGAAACCTTTAAAAGAGTTTGGGCAGGGAGATCGTAGAAGTAGATGGACCATTTAGGGATCTTTTGTAATAATTCAGAAAAGGGATATAAAGATCTGAACCAAGGTTGTGATAAATAGAAAGGGGGTTTTATGCAAAAATTCGTGTGAAGAAAGGTTATATAGGATTTGGAGGTGGGAGAAAATACATCTGGTTGGCTGGATAGAAGACAGGAGGGGCCTTGACTTTCTAAGAAGCAGGGGAATTGGTGCAGATGTAAGTCTCTGAGTAGGTAAATGAGGGTTGAGCTCAAACAGTTATTATTTCAAACCTGTAGAAGTTGTCAAGCTAAATCTGGAAACACTCTGCAGGTAAAGGAGGCAGGCAAATTTAGATTTACATTAGGAAAAAGGTATATAAGAAGGACAAAGAGAAGAGAAAAACTGCAAAATTCATTTTTCTTTTTGTTGTTGTTTTTGCTCCGGAGTGTCATTTTAAGATGTAAAAATTAATCATCTGATGTGGGATTCTGAAAATTGCATTTGAAGCTCAGTGTGTCCCTTTAAAAGCCCTAGTTGAATAATAATAATAATAAAAACTTTGTGCTTTTAAAAATTCTAAACCATTTCCTCATTTTCATGAAGGAAACATGGACAAAGCAAGGGCAAAATTTTAGCATCAGGGCCTTTCTCTGGCTCACAGCCTTGGATGTTGCTAAGCTGGTGAGCATCCTATTGTCATTTGAGAAAGCCAGCTGCATAGCTAGATAGAGTGAGCCTGTCTCTGCAACTCCAAGACTGTAATTATGCTAAAATGGGATCTTGCAGCAGTGAATATAAAGAGAAGCCTTGGAATATCTCTCCTACACTAAACAACTTTATGGTTGAAAGGAAGCAATTACTGAGAACAAGATGAGACTAAGTAAAAACAGCATAACTTTCAAACTTTTCAACTTGGTTATTGACAGAATTGTGCTGACCTCAATCTTTGCTTCCTTTCCCCCTCCCCAAAAGCCATAATAATTCTAGTTTTCCAGCATGATTTTTAGATTCAGTGGAAGTAATTTTTAAGTTAACCATTCCCTCACTCAGTTTAAAGCAACTTAATAAGTCAGCTTAATAATATTAGTAATTCTACCAAAGTCTTTAGGTTAAGTTTCCCTCCAACCAAGATCTGGAGAGACAGGAGGTATCCAAGTAAGACTTTATGCAGCAGCTCTACCTTCCTAAGTTACCACCGTCCAGCTGGGAATAGAGTTGTCTGTGAAGAGGACAGGTATGAGAACGGCAGAACCTGAGGGTTTCTAATTATTTTTCTTTTCCTGTGATAGAAGGTGGCAGAAATAGGAAACTGGGAATTGAGCAGGACCATGTCTGAACCTAGAAACTGCAAATTCGGACCATCTACAAAATTGCATCCATTACCTCCTCATTCTGTCTGCAGTCTGCAGTGAAAAATATCCACCTTGAACGTTTTTTCTACAAGGTGTGTTATCAAGTAAAGAGAAAGAAATGTGGTGCTTGAAAAGAAGCACATTTTACATAGGTTAATTAGATAACTCTCTCAATAATAGCAGAACCCAAAAGATCAACTTTTACCTAAATTACACAGATGACCATGCTTGGTATATTGATCCCTCTTTGAAAGTCTTCATCAGAGCATAAGACAATAGGAAGAAACAGGATAAGAAGTACTGGGAAGAAAAAAATGATCACTAAATGAAATGACTGTCTTCTTAGAAATAGGAAATTTAAGATAATCAAAGGAAAAACAATAAGGCCTACTGAGAAATATAAGTAAGGAAGCCAGGTGTAGCTATAAGCAAGCCAAATCCCTATCTTTCTTACATGTCACAATAGTTAGTTATGAAATATAATGTAAAAAGATTACATGAGAGGAATTCTTTAAATAAATCAACATATGTCCATCCAATGTAATATATTGTATACAGCCATTACAAAGATAAAGTGGATCTCTGGAAGATGTCATGGGAAAAATAGTAAAATGCATGGAAAAATAATCTAAAAACTAACCAAATCCCTTTTTAATGGTTTTCTTAGCGATGGGGGACAGCTGGTATTATAGCTAGTTTTCTAATTCTACAGCTCTCTAATATTTTTTACATGACCATTATGTATTATATTTGAAATTAAGAAAAAGTAATAAAGATTAAAAATGTAAGAGCCCTAACCAGTTTGACTCAGTGGATAGAGCATAAGCCTGTGGACTGAAGGGTCCCAGGTTTGATTCTGGTCAAGGTCATGTACCTTGGTTGCGGGCACATCCTCAGCAGGAGGCAGCTGATAGAAGTTTCTCTCTCATTGATGTTTCTCACTTTCTATCCCTCTCCAGTCCTCTCTGTAAAAAGTCAATAAAATATACCTAAAAAATAAAAATAAAAATTTAAGAAAAAGTGAAGGAAGAATCCTGAGCTCTCCACTTGTTGGCATTGGAAAGCACTACGGGTCGGTCACCTGCTAGTCAAACACCTTTCACAGAGAACTTGAAAGCTCATCTCCTTAAGACTAAACTAGAAAATGAACAGCTCCCAAAGTGGAATAAAAAGTTCTGAAGTTTATCCATGCTGTCTCAAAAGATAAGATTTCCTAAAAGTGAAGGGGTTAAGCAAAGAAAAACAACAACTCATAGACATAGACAATAATATGGTAATTGCAAGAGGGATGGAGGGTGGGGAGAGGTGGAAGTGGGTTCAAGTGGGATAAGGAGATATGACATGTTGTGGGGAACACAAAATACAATACACAGATGATGTATTACAGACTTGTACACCTAAAACATATAATTTTATTAACCCCAATAAATTTAATTTTTAAAAAGTTCTAAGGTTTAGTTCATATAAAAGTAACTGTGTATTGATATTGTTAACTTAAAACATATTTTAAAAGAGAGACCTAACATTGGAAATTTTTCATTTTATCTGGTGTTTAAATATACTTTTAAAAACATTGTATTTTCTTTTAACAGGAATTCATGTGTATCCCAGGAATTTAGAAAACAACAAAAAGTACAAAGAAATTAAAAAAAATTCTATAATCATGTTTTTCAGAGATAACCAAATTAGTATTTTTATGTATATATTCCCCTTTAGTCTTTTTATCAATGCTTATGTATATTTTAAAAAGAGGATTGTAACTATATTATTTATTTATTTATTTATTTATCGATTTACTTATTAATTGTTGAGAGTATTACAGATGTTCACCATTATTTCCCCTTTGCCATTCTCCATGCAGCCCCCACCCTACCCCAGGCCTTCACCACATTTGTCTGTGTCCATGGGTTATGCATATATGCATAAAAGTTCTTTGGTTAATCTCTTTGCATCCCCACCCATCTCCTCTCTGAGATCTGTCAGTGTGTAACTATGTACGTATTTTCATTTGACAACACCTGGTGAACAGCTTCTCCTGCCATCCTTTAAAATATCATCAGATATTTCCTTTACTTCCTGTTTTTCTTTATTATAAATAATACTGCAATGAATTATGTTTATATAAAATTTTTGAATAAAAACATAAACTCCATGAGCACAAGGACTTTTTCTGTGTTTTATGGCTAAGAATACAGGGACTCAATAAACATTAATGAATGAATCTGATTTGTACTGGCCAGTATGACTTAAGCTTTAATGTATATAAGAATTATCAAGAGAACTTGATAAAGCAAAATTCCAAGATCTCAGTCTGAATGAGATATTGATTCAGGCCTCTTAGGAGAGGCCCAGTTGATGCTGATGCTCAGATCAAGCTTTGGGAAACTGCCTTAGGCTACATATATAGCAGAATTAATGGGTCAAAGCATAGATATTTTTAAGGTCTCTGATTTATATTGTTAATTTACCGTCCTGAAAGGTTTTGTCAATTTACCAATTCACTGCTTTAAAGTATCCTCCTACCTGCTTTATAATATGTAAAACTAACTATTTTCCTGTCTTTCATCAACATAGTGTATTTTCAGTTTAAAAACTCATTACTCACTGATTTGATAGGGATGAGGCAAAAACACAAAAAGTTATAAAAGAAAATTATAGTAATCTATATCCACGTTCTAGAACGAACTATCCTTATTCACCTCTTGACATATTTGTTTCTCTTCTCTGTTTTTTTTCTCTCTTTCTTTTGAAATTTATCTTTATTGTTGAAAGTGTTGCTGATGTCCCTTTTGTTCACCATTGACCCTTTCTGGCACCTTTGATTTTTAAAGAAAAAAGTCACTGCTGTGCTTATAAAAATGGCACATGCTTACTATAAAGAATGTATATATACACTGTGGAAAAGGACAAGCATAAAGGTTACTTAACATTAGAAGGGAATAATTTAGACATCTTTCTATAAATATCTATAGAAAAAGGTGGGCAAATGACTGATTGGCTGGATGGCTGGATGGAGAGAGGATTCTTTTATAAACATTGAATCATACTATTATGATGAGTATGCTATCTTTGACACTACCCCACCCCCTGCTCTCATTATTCACTCTAGCAAACTACCCTATGGTGAGGACACTCACCAGCCAAGGGAGAGATCCACACAATGATTCTGTAAACAGTTAGAAAACGCGGACCACAGCCACATAGCGAATTTGAAAGAAGGTCTTCCCGCCCCTGTCAAGTCTTGAAATGAAAAGTCTGGAACCAGAACCACTCAGTTAAGCTGCTCCTAGATTCTTGATTCCAAAAACTGTGAAAATAAATGTTTATTTGAAGCTACTAAGTTTTGGAGTGATTTGTTAAGCCACAATAAGGTAACCATTACAATTGCATTATCTTTTTCCATTTTCCAGTTTGGTTCTTTTTGGTATATTTATGATTGGCTTTTAAACTACTTTTGCTTTTTTTTTTAAAAAAAAAAAAAAACACAGGCAATTTAAATTCACCATATTAAACAACTTTCATATTAATTCTTTTGTCACGAGCATGTATTAAATTTAGCTTTTTACTCCTTTCCATTATACGGGAGCCACAGGAGACCTAGAGCATCATTTATCATTTTTATTTCCTAAGCAACAGTAAAGAAGTAATTTGTTCAGTATGTGCTCCCCCTTCACATTGTTATCTGTCGGGCCCTTAATCGACAGAAATACTTTGACAAGTTGTAGGCAAGAGAAGGCTTTAATGCTATCTCCAAGAACCTCTTCATTTTCCTATCTGCTTCTAAAAATCCTCTTGAATTCTGATCGTCAAATCCCCCAGTCACCAACACCGCTTCTGTCTCTCCCTGTGATTCAAGCAGATTGGAATGGATTATTCTTCTGTATCACTGAGTCATGGTCTCAATTTTCTCTGTTTGAAATTTCTTCAGAAATAGTTTTCTGCTATAAAGTCTATATCAGCATTTGATTTTTAGAACGATTGCATGGAGGACATGGAGCAAAGGGCAGAAGGTGACTAGGGAGTTTATGATGTCATAAGGCCAGAGTCTCTTAACCTAGAAACTAAATAAAGCAGATGTTCCATTTAAAGCAACTCTTACAACTCAAGTTTTTATACCTTAAATCACTTTAAAATCAAAATCTATTATTTTGAAGTGTAAGAACTAGAGAATAGGGCCCCAAGCCATATTTGATCACTTGTAAGAACACCTCCAGTGAAACAGAGTTAGAAATGTGAAATGCAAAATTATTCATACCCAATGATAAGATTTGTGTGAAAAGTATGTGTATATGTGGACAAAGATTAGAACTAAAGAAATTCAAGCAATTATTTCATTTAGACCTAGACATTATAGGTCTACTTCATGAAACTGTAAAATAAAAATCTTTCCGGAAGAAAGAAGTCTAACTATGTATGCCTGGGTGAATTTCTGTAAACATACCAAGCTGCAGAATTTTAAAAAGTAAATGGGGCCGGGGTTATGAAGGAGAAAGAGACCGTTCTTTCCTTCTGGCTGCAGTGAGGCTTCTGGGCTAAGACTTCCCTTGTGTTGGTGAAAAAAACTCGCCCTCCGCTTCTTTTCTTGTCCTGCTCAGCCCCGTTTTGCTGTAGCCTGCTTTTCTTCTCTCTTGATATAAAATCTCCAGATAAGTTTATGGTGGACTATTTGGTCTTAATAAAAATCACGGTAATAAAACTTCTTAAAAATCCAGAGTGGTAAGTCCCAGTTTAAACATCAGACCAACCAGGTGGCATCTCAGAAGCTGAGCCTGCTGTCACCTTTGGCTCCTAGTAAAGGGCACAGCCTGTCTCCACCTCCTGTGTGGCTTTCTGAGCGTGGAAGTGACTGAACAGAGGGCAGCAAAGCAGGCTGTGGAGCAAGCAGTCTTATGATGAAAACATAAGTAGGCCTGCTTATTAGCTCTCTCCATAAAACCCTGATCTGTTACATCCCATTCATTAAATACCATAATAAGCACCACAGGTTACATTACAGATGTGCATGTGGTTACCTTTAAAAATGTGGCTATCTCCGGAAGGAATTGCATTTGGAGAAGGGCCAGTAGCAGGGCAATGTCAAACTGTTTCCATCTGCCCTGGAAACTGCTGAACACTGATCATTTATGTCAGGTTGTAGCATTGGGGTCAGTAAAGTCCTTTTTCCCCCTGGCAAGCAGAGAGAGGGGGTGGGGATGGACATTAGGCCAGAGTCAGTAGTCAGTAGATCTTTACACAGGGGACTCCAGCCTTGACCTTGGTGCTTGAATAGAAGTAACCTTGCCGAAGGATAGGGTTTAGGTTTTGTTTCTTCATTTTATGCTTTAAACACACACACACACACACACACACACACACACACACACACACACACACTATTTCCCTTCTCCAGAATGTAGGGAATGAGTGAAGGGAATGTTGTTTATTTTGTTCATGGCCGTATCCCCAACACAAGTGCCTGTGAGGTCTGAAAGGTTGGCAACTGCCGTCCTAGAATATGGTTTGTTAGTGTATGCAGGCTGGGTCAGGTGACAATGGGTATAATGGGGACCCCTGAAGTCTGAATTGAAGAAATAGGATGATGTTTTCCAAAGATTACCAGGGCTCATCATTGAAGCCAAGGACACACCTGAGGATCTTATCAAAATGCAGGTTTTAATTCAGCATGTTTGGGGCAGGAGCTGAGATTCTGTATTCTTAGGAAGTCCCCAGATGATGTTGATGCTACTGGCCCAGGGGCCACATTTTGAGTAGCAAACGTTCTAAACTCAGGTTTGGTGTTAGCTGCAGTGGAAGCCTCCCCAGAGGAGCCTGGGTATGTTGCAGTGAATGGGAAATGAGAGTGAAGATCTGGGCAAGGTGAAGGCCCGGGTGGATCTGCAATGCCAAGTTCAGGGAGTGGTGGGTTTGCAGCTTCAGGAGGGGCATTGTTCACTCCTGGCTTGGCATCTTTGGGAAAGGTGAGGTCTTCTCTACGTGTTTAGAAATGATCTCTGGCTCAGTTTCTTATGTCCCCTTTCATCCTGCAACCTGACCTCCTACTAGATGGGTCAAAATCTCTGTCTTAAAAAATGCAAGTGATTTTAGTGTCAAAATTTCTGGAACTCCCCCAAAATATAAACCCACATGCCTTCTCATCTTTTACTCTTCATTTATTTTCATGTTGTTCTTACTAGTCTCAATAACCACATTTTATTATTTGTGTGTCTCTCAGATTTTAACTCCAGGTTTTTTGGCCTTACCCCATTAGCATTAGATACTTTATTATATCAAACATGTCCCTTTCTCCAGTGTCTGTGATCAGATGCTCTACCACTTCTGAAAAATTCTCTAGAGACTTCACATTAGAAATCAGACCTTTGCTATGTGCAGGCCAAACTTCACCTCTGCAGCCACATCCTGAGCAAGAGACTTGCTATTCTTCCTGTGCCAACCTCAATAGCTTGTGTCCACATTTACCAAATTTTCATCATTCTGAGCCATGTTTCTCTCATCTGCAAAATGGGGATAATAATAGGAACTACCTCATAAGATTAATCACATAATTATTATAAAACCCTAATATGCAAATATACTGAACAGAAGCACAATGAAACAAACCGGTCACTATGATATGTGCTGACCACCAGGGTGTGCACAGAATATGGCAGGCACTGGCAGCAGGGGGCAGGGCGCAGAACATGGTGGGCGTTGGCTGTGGTGAGATGATGGAGCAGGTGAGTGGGGGAGTCAGACCAAGGCAGGATGCTGATTGCTGTCATCAGGGTGAGCCTCTGGTGGCTACTGAAAAATTTTTGCTCCTGTGTGCCATAGTCCTGCCTGGCACTCACACCTGCTTCTGGTACCATTCCTGCTCTCACCTGCTGCTGGCGCCTGGTGCTGTCCCGATTGCTCAGCCCTGTCAGCAGGTGTGAGTGGTGGCTGCTGGCCCTGATCATCCCTGAGGGATTCTCCACCTCCCTCTGCTCCTGGGGGTGATCAGAGCAGCAGCCGCCACTTGTGCCTGCTGATGGTGCTGGCCCCACTTGCACCCACTGCTGGCGCTCCGTGCTGTCACTGAGCAGGGCTGGTACCATCAGCATGTGGAAATGGTGGCGGCAGTGGGAGTGGGGCTGCCAGCAGACAGGAGACCAGGGGCCATGGCAGGAGGAGTTGGGCAGGGGTGCAGAGGATGGGCCGAGACCTGCCCCTGTGCCCACCACAGCCTCATGGCCTACAGTTCCTTTCAAGGTGTACAAATTCACCTTGTCCTATCTAATAAAAGAGTAATACGCAAATTGACCATCATTCCAACACACAACATGGCTGTCCCTGTGTGGTCAAAGATGGCTGCCTGCATGTGACACAAGATGGCTACCAGAAGATGGCCAGCAGGGAAGGGCAGATGGGAGAGATCAGGCCTGCAAGGGAGGGCAGTTGGGGGTGACTAGGCCTTCAAGGGAGAGAAGTTAGGGGCAATCAGGCTGGCAGGGGAGAGGTTAGGGGGTGATCAAGCTGGCAGGCAGAAGCAATTAGGGGCAATCAGGAAGGCAGGCAGGTGAGCAGTTGGGAGCCAACAGTCCTGGATCATGAGAGGATGTCTGACTGCCCATTAGGCCTGGTCCCGGGTTGGAAAAGGTGCAGGGACAGAGAGTGCAGTTGGACATCCCTCAAGGGGTTTCAGATTGGAGAGGAGCTGAGGGACACACCCCCCCATGCATGAATTTCATCCTATCTAATAAAAGAGTAATATGCAAATTGACCGTACCTCTGCTACACCCACAAGCCATGCCTACTGGCCATGGTCACCAGCCAATCAGAGCAAGTATGCAAATTAACCCAACCAAGATGGCTATGGCCACAGAGAGAGCAGGAGAGAGGCTTGGGTTGCACCTGGCGATGGAGAAGCCAAGCTTTCCACACACCCTGGTGGGCCCAGGCCTCTACTTAAGGCAATAAAGTTTCGATGGCTGTGGGAGCAGAAGGCTTGACTCTGCTCCAGGCTACAAAGTTACAATTATAGAGGATAAATAAATTCCAAATACCAGGGCCTCTGCTTGGGTCATCAGGGGGCGTGGCTACTTGCAAACCACAACAGGCCCCTCGTCCAGGCCACCCCACACCCTAAGGGAACACCCACCCTAATCCAAGACACTCTTCAGGGCAAACCAGCTGGTCCCCACCCATGTACCAGGCCTCTGTCCTATCTAATAAAAGAGTAATATGCAGATAGACCATCACTGCAACATACAAGATGAGTGCCCCATGTTGTCAAAAGATCCTGCCCCCATGTGAACACATGATAGTCACCACAAGATGGCCAGCAGAGGAGGGCAATTGGCAGGGACCAGGCCTGCAAGGGGGGCAGTTGGGGATAATTAAGCCTGCAGTGGAGGGCAGTTAGGGATGACCAGGCCTGCAGAGGAGGGCAGTTGGGGGAGACCCAGGCCTTCAGGGTAGGGCAGTTAGGGGTGACCAGACCTGCAGGGGAGGGCAGTTAGGGGCAATCAGACTGGCAGTGGAGCAGTTAGGCATCAATCAGGCTGGCAGGGGAGTGGTTAGGGGGTAATCAGGCTGGCAGGTAGAAGCAGTTAGGGACAATCAGGAAGGCAGGCAGGTGAGCAGTTGGGAGCCAGCAGTCTTGGATTGTGAGAGGGATGTCCGACTGCCTGTTTAGGTCCGATCCAGGTAGGATCATCGGGCAGTCAGACATCCCTTAAGGGGTCCCAGATTTGAGAGGGAGCAGGCTGGGCTAAAAAACACTCACCCCCATGCACGAATTTTGTGCACTGGGCCTCTAGTATAATATCTACAAATTCCAGAGTGGAGAAAACTCTATGAATGACTCAGTTTCCTCATTATATAAATTGAAAGGAAAATAAAGACAGATGTTTTGTTTAGGGGAAGAGAAAGAAGAGGAAAAGGGAGAAAAGAGAGGGAGAGGGATAGGTAGAGATAGATATTGAGATTAAATGCAGAATATATTGAGAGAGATATTGGATGCACAGTACATTTAGCATGGGTCCTGGCAATGAAAATGTTAACTATTAGATTGACATCTAGGTCAAATAATTTATCCATTTATCTATCTCCTCAGCTATAAAGTTTGGATGAAAATTATACCTGCTTCCTAGGGCTGTTGCAAAGACTCATTACACCAGATATGTGAAGTGCTGAGGACCTACCTACCACACAGTTTAATATTCAATAATTAATGCTTCCCACTATTGCTACTACAATCTCTATATAAAAAAGACTAAGTGACCAGATGCTGGAATAACCAGAACGACTGGAACGACCAGTCAGTATGACACATTTTGACCACCATGGGGCAGATGCTCAACACAGGAGTTGACCCCTGGTGGTCAGTGCGCTCCTACAGACAACCTCCTGTGGCCTGCCAACTCCCCTGATCCCTGCCCCATCCAGCAGGCCCTGGCCAGCAGCCAGCAGCTGGCAGGAAGGTATCAGCTGGCAGCCAAAAGGCCCTGATCAGCCCTGATCACTGGCCAGGCCTATGGACCCCACCTGTGCAAGAATTTCATGCACTGGGCCTCTAGTAGTAAATATTTTTTGTTTTCAATGTGCTTATGATTCAATAGGGGAGATAAGACTTGTCTACATATAATTATAACCCAATGTGAGGAATGTTGCTAGAGCTGTAAAAGTTCTGAGGGAGTGCAGTGGAGAGAGAGAACAAACTACAGGAAGTGACTGCCTTTCCATCTTTAAGATGGAAGCACCTCTCTAGACTCAGAGGCTAAGCTCCTTCTTTAGTTCATTCACTTCTGCTCTCAGAAGAGGGATTTGGACAGAGGGGATGTAAAGTTAGGAGATTCATTTGTATCATGGACATTCTTAAAGGGTGTCCCTTCATGTCTGGGTACCACTTCTCTCTTCATAGAACCACAGGGAAGCAGCTCTGGATGCAAACTTGAGATTCCCATAGATGCTACCCCTTGTGTGCTGGGAGCGTTGGGTTTTGATACCATTAACACTCTTCTGCTAAGTGCTTTCTAGTTACTGCCATGCAGCAGTCAGTTGACAGAATCCTGGGATGGGAGGGAAGCCTTGACTAAGGGGTAGGGGAGTAGCAGAATAAAGCTCACCTATTGTACACACTGAGGGAGCACTAGCGTCTGGGCAAAGGGGATCCTTGTGCAGAGCAGCTAAGGGACCTGTTGAGAAGCGAGACTCAAAGCAGCATAGAAAGCTCTCTGAAGTCCCCACCCTCCTTGCACTCCTCTCCTATCTTCAAGCAGCCTTGATGTCCTTTGCACAGTGCTCAGAGCACTAGTGATGTGAGTGGGAGGAGCCCTGGACTTGAGTCAAAAAAGGTTGAGTCCTGGTTCCATGAAGTATAGAGTGGCCTTGGACAAGTTGCACAATCATACTGGCTTGCAATTGCCTCAATCACAGAACAGGTTGAGTAAGACCTGCCCTGAGTATCTCATGGGAACATAGTGAAGATTGAGTGAGCTAAGGTATACGAAACATGAGTTATTCTATCAGTGACTTTGCTCCCTTTGCCCTTGGCTGGGCTATGTTTTGAACAAATCCCTCAAGTAAGTGTTTCTACTCATAGTTTTGACTAGGAGACTTGTTACTGTAAAGGTCATTTACATCTAGTATGTTTTAAACGTTTTATGCATTTATTTCTTCCCTCAGGGAAATCTATTCTCTGCATGATAGAATCCTTACTCATCTTTTCATAATTCAGCATAAATACTGTAATCACTTTAAAATCACAGGTAGGAAAGGCAGGTCTTTTAAAGCCTCCATCATTTAGTACAAGACTAAAGAATGACCTTGTCTGAAATACAGGATGTAATTATTTCAGGTTCTGAAGAAAACAACTGTTCTTTGAACAGTCTATGCCTCTCCTCTGTGTTTCTTTAAAAAGAATTGCAATCTCTAGTGAGAAAGATGCCACAAAAATAGAAATGCCAATCTCTAAGATCTTAAGGCACTTTCAAAATAATAAATAATTAATTTTCACAGCAATCCTGATATGATTAATCTTATTTTAGAGATGAGGCCAACAGAGGTTAAGGGACCTGCCCAAAGTTATAAGCAGCTAAGCCTGAAATAGAAGCCAACCTGAAACTTAGGGCTTCTCATGAAAAGGTTCTTAATTTGGTACATTTACCAAGCATGTACTATGGTCTAGGGCCCTTATCATCTAGGACAGCAGTTCTCAACCTGTGGATCTCGACCCCTATGGGGGTCAAACGACCCTTTCACAGGGGTCGCCTAAGACTATTGGAAAACACCTATTTCCCATGGTCTTAGGAACCAACACACCGCTCCTCGGTGTAGCAAAATGTAGCAATGTAGTTTACTGTTGTCATATTAAGACTGTTACCCATGCTACATCACGATTCAAGACAAAATTTCTTTTATTTGTAATTAAAAATAAATATTTCACAATATATAATTACATATTGTTTTTGTGATTAATCCCTATGCTTTAATTATGTTCAATTTGTAACAATGAAAATACATTCTGCATATCAGATATATTTACATTACAGTTCATAACAGTAGCAAAATTACAGTTATGAAGTAGCAATGGAAATAATTTTATGGTTGGGGGTCACCACCACATGAGGAGCTGTCTTAAAGGGTCACGGCATTAGGAAAGTTGAGAACCACTGATCTAGGAGCTCATGACCTAGTGGGTAACACACACACACACACACACACACACACACACACACACATTTAATATAAAGCAAACAGCAATGCATATTATAATTAGACTAGAGGCCCAGTGAATGAAATTCGTGCTTAGGGGGTGTATCCCTCAGCCCAGTCTGCACCCTCTCCAATCTGGAACCCCTCGAGGGATGTCTGATTATGAGAGGGATGTCTAACATCCCTCATAATCCAGGACTGCTGGCTTCCAATTGCTCACCTGCCTGTCTTCCTGATTGCCCCTAACCACTTCTGCCTGACAGCCTGATCACCCCCTAACCACTCCCCTGCCCATAACTGCTCTTCCCTGCAGGTCTAGGTCACCCCTAACTGCCCTCCCCTGCTGGCCTGATCGGCCACAACTGCCCTCGCTTGCAGGCCTGGTCCCTCCCAACTGCCCTCCCCGCTGGCCATCTTGTGGTGGCCATTTTGTGTCCATATTGGGGCAGCCACCTTTAACCACATGGGGGCAGTCATCTTGTATGTTGGAGTGATGGTCAATTTGCATATTACTCTTTTATTAGATAGGATAGAGGCCTGGTGCACTGATGAGGACTGGCTGGTTTGCCCTGAAGGGTGTTCCAGATCAGGGTGGGGGTTCCCTTGGGGCATGGGGCAGCCTGGGCGAGGGTCCTGTAGTGGTTTGTAGGCTGGCCACGCCCCCCGATGACCCAACGGGAGGCCCTGGCATCTGGGATTTACTTATCTTGTATAATTGAAACTTTGTAGCCGTGAGCAAAGTCCAGTGCCAGCCAGGAAGCTTGGCTTCCTCCATCACTGGGGAAACCCAAGCCTCCTGCTTGCTCCATGGCTGCAGCCCTCTTGGTTGGGTTAATCTGCATACTCGCTCCTGATTGGCTTGTGGGCGTGGCTTGTGGGCATAGCAGGGGTACAGTCAATTTGCTTTCAGATTTTTTTTTCAGTTTCTCTAATATGTATGTAACCTAGATTTGAGTTCCCTTAGAATGACATAGGGTGAATGAGAAGGAGTGAAGGCATGAGAAGAGTCAGAAAGAAAAGAAGGGGGAGAAAGAATAGGAGTGCATTTTTGAGATTGCTGTTCTGGGCAATGGGGCTCTATTTTGTTGCAACCTTCTGAGAAGAAAACAGACGGCCTCCCAGAGAGGTGACCCTAAGGGAGGAGAGGCTGGGGCATTTATCAACCAGCTCCTGTCCCCCATGGTTGAGGGTTGCCTGACAAGGTGGGGTTAATACCCCCGCATTTGCACACTGCACTTGAGGCATTATCAGAGAAAGCAGAAAGATGCTCAGATGCTTGAGGTGGGTGGCTGTCAGCTAGAGGTGAGTTTGAGCTCACAGGAACCATTCACCATAGCTATGGCTGAAAGAGAGAAGGATTGAGGGGATATAATGTGGGCCACCACTCCAAGCTTTTTTCTTGAATTGGTGACTTTGTACAGGCTGTTCCCTCTGCTGGCCTTCTCTTCCCCCTTACTCTGCATGTAACTGAATCCTGTCTGTTCTTTAGCTTTCAGCTTTAATGTCATTTCTTCACAGACATCTTCTCTGGTCTCAATTACATCTCTTGGGTAGTCTCTCTCATAGTAAAGTAGAATATACATAGCATATATGTCCATATCTCGTTGGATTTGTGATTATATATGGATATGTCCCATGCTGTGTCTGTCATCCACATGAAACTAACTCTTGGCCTCTCTTATAGACGCACAACTGATGAATGAATGAAGATAAAGTTATAAACCTAAGTATGTAGTCCAAGAACCAGTCTCAAGTCTTTCTTCTGGCAGCAAAAGCAGGGACTTGGTTTTCCATCAGGCTTGGAAAAGCTCAGGTTCCTTAGGCAACAGCTGGTACAATTTTGGGAAATTTTGGGTCAACACACAAACAGGGAAGGATTCAACAAATATTTGCAGAGCTTCCACTATGGGTCAAGCCCTGTCTTGATGAAGGGAATATAAAAAGTGTAAAGACATAGTACCTGCTTTCAGAGGGTGGTCATGGCAGTCTCGGGAACTTATAAGTGGTGAGATGATTGGCCGATAATAAAGCACTAGAGGAGTTTATGAAGGCTGGACTAGATGGTTCTCTGGAGCCTTCCAGCCTTTTAATCTAAGGCATTCATAATCAAGTGGGGCCAGGACCAGGGAGGTATGCGGCTCTAAGGGAGGTTCTTGAACTATTTCAACTCAAGGGGTGCTTGAAAATAGCTTTGCTCACAACGCTCAAGTGCTGCCCAGCACATGGAAAGATAGTTTCAGATACAGAGTGCAGCTATGCAGTTCCCCATCCAGGCTAGAACGTGGTTCCACGCCACTTTCTCTGTGGTAGATGAGTAGACATGGAGGATTAACGTGGGCATATGTTGTTTAGTCTAAACATCCATGCTTTAATACATTTTTCTTTGTGATAGTGGCCCAAAATGAG
Organism: Lasiurus borealis; assembly: GCA_004026805.1. Lineage (NCBI taxonomy): Eukaryota > Metazoa > Chordata > Mammalia > Chiroptera > Vespertilionidae > Lasiurus > Lasiurus borealis. Next base: position 535 of record PVJN01029282.1, on the reverse strand, counting down.
TGGTAACATTGAATAACGTGTGGCATAATATAGCTTTAAATTTGAAACTCAGAAAGTACATTTTTACATGTGAGATATTCTGTGGTAACATCTGCTTCAACTACAGTAGATACTAGTACAGATCCGAGTGTTAGATCCTGAGAAACGAACTCATTCATGATGGCCCCATATCTTTGAATCACTTTTCCTAAACCACTGTCAATGCAGACGCTCCGATTTCAGAGTGTCCAGAAGTTCTCAGGAATTCGAAGAGACAACATTCTGAAGGCGTAAAGGGGAAGGGAATGAGCAAAGGTCTAGGAATTCAGAGCTCTGGTTTCTTGTCCCATTCCACCGCTAGGCAGCTAGACAGCAGTGGGCATGAACCTTTCTGGTCTCAGTTTCCCCAATGATAAAGTGTTTCCTGACTTTTCAGATCTCATCACAAATGGAAAACCCAGAGACACAGTGCAATATGTGTCTGAGTAAGAGGTTGGGTCCTGGAGTCAGACTGTCTGTATTCAAGTCTGTGCCCCACCACTTACCAGCTGTGGGG
>PVJN01029281.1:0-26560 GCA_004026805.1 Lasiurus borealis | reverse complement strand
GGGTACTCTTCTAGAAGAGGAAGAAGAAAGAGGTAAAAGACAAAAAATTATGAACAAATACATAGCTATCAACAAGTGAATCTAAAAATTAAGTGAATTAAAAATTTGATCAACAGAATAAACTGGTGAATATAATAGAATCAGGAGCACAGAAAGGGAGTGGACTGTTAATTCTTAGGGGGAAAGGGGTGAAGGGTAATCAGGGAGAGACTGGACAAAAATCATACACCTATGGATGAGATCAATGGGAGGGAGCTAAGGGCAGAGGGAGGGTGGGAGCTGGGTGGAGGGGTACTATGGAGGGGAAAAAAAAGAGAAACAAATGTAATAATCTGAATAATAAAGATTTAATTAAAAAAAAAAGAAAAAAATAAAATAAAATAAAAAGAAAGGATAATGTGTGATTTACTATAGTAACAGGATAAGAAGTGGTGTCAGTCAAGCATCTGCTCTTTGTACAGGCTCTTATCAATACATTTGAAAATTAACTTATTAGATCAGAAAAGAAATTTATTCTGTACATGTGAATGAAGAGCTTCCTGTAAGATACTAGCATTTTACCAATCAATCCATCCACCTCACCTATAACATGGAACTTTCTCTCCTGATTCTATCTTGACAAGACAGTTCATCCCACAATCAAAAACTGAGCTCTTTCTAAAGCTTTAGAGGCAATATGTCTGTGACAGTGAATATTTGAAGCCATTAATCTACTGTATCACCTTAGAAAGTTATCCAAGTTTTCTACTTTTCTCAGGAAATGAGACCATAATCTACTCAAAGACTTTGCATTATTTTTAGCCAAGTCCAGCTACCCACTTCAATCTGTTCATTTTTCAATGTTTATATGGATTTTAGCACTTGCTTTAGAATACCATTCATATTGTAAAATAAGGTGTGAAAATCTATTTTAAAACACTTAAAATTGGAATGAAGATGATGGCCAACCAATTAAAGTATTATTATACTAAATGGGCTTACTTTTTAAAGGGTCTCAATGCTTGCATTTTTAATGATTCATTAAGGAAAAAACTACTGAATTTTACTATGTTCACACTCTGACTACAGCTGTCATGCAACTCTAAAATGATGCTGCTTATGAAATACTCATTGAATCTCTATCAGTTTCTAATTTCTACTGAAACAAATTACTACAAACTTAGTGGCTAAAGACAACAAATTCATTACCTTATACTTGTGCACGTCAAACCTGAAATAGGCCTAGAGGGGATGAAGTCGAGGTGTCAGCAGGGTTGTGTTCCTGCTGGAAGCTCAAGGGGAGGATCCATCCCTTGCCTTTTCCAGCTTCTGGAAGCAGCCAGCATTCCTTGGCTCTTGGCCACACTCTGACTTCTTTCTGTCATCACATCTCCTTCTCTGACTCTGACCCTGCTACCTCCTCCTTATCAGAACACTTATGATATACTGGGCTCACCCAGATCATCCAGAATAACATCCCCATCTCAAGGCCCTTAATTTAATCACATAGTTTAGTTCTTGTTGCCAGGTAAGGTAACATAGTCACAGAGTCCAAGGACTAGGACATAGATATCTTTGGGGAGTCTACCACAAAATTCTTCATAAGTAGGGGAGGTTTTCCTTTATCTCATCTAATCTGAGAGTATTTAAGATACCGTATCAATTAATATTGATCCAGAAGTTTTTACTGGTTTTGAGTTAAGAGGAAATACTCCTGACACTCCAAAGTAAAGTTAATGAGCTAGTAAAATTTCAGTCCTAGACACTATTCAAATAGTCTTCCCACAATCGGGGGAAAAAACAGCTTGAAAGATTTGTTCCTTGTTTTAGTTCCTAGAAACAATACTAAAACATGTGGACAAAATGAATTTGTCAGGAAAAGAAGTGACAGCAAAAGGTACAAGACATTTAGGAAAATGGTAACTTATTATACTATGAAAAAGTCTGATATAAAGCAAATGTCTTTGTTAACCCGTGTTAATGCACCTTGCTCTTTCAACCCTCCAACTGTGCATGTTCCTTCTTTGGCCTCCTTCCCCTGCATGCTATCTCTTATCTACTCATCCTACCAGTGACAGCTCTACTCGATTCAAGCTCATATAAATAACCCCTTCTACATTTCTGCTCTACCCTTTTAAAACACACTTTTCCTACAGAAACCCTCCCTGCACTGAAACCTTTATGAAATGGCTCTACTATAATCAGGAAAAGGCACTGCTTTGTTTGTCTCTGTGTTCCAAATGCCATGCAAAGTTCCAGGAACATAGCAGGTGCTCAATTAGGTTTGTTAGAAAAAGTAATCAACCGAATCTAAAAGATGGCGCATCAAAGACTTCTATAAAGGAGAAAAGGGTGACTTGAAACATCTCCATGCATGTTTCTTTAATTCTAGCAATTATGAAAAGGAGATTGCAAACCTTTAAAGGTTTTACCAATTTCAGTTTGAGCTTTAATAAATAAATAAATAAATAAAAAGAGCTTATTTTAAGCTACCCAATCCTTTAATAATCAGACACTGGGACTTTCCCATTCCATCCTCATTTGAATGCACTCACCCTTTCTCACCACTGATCTAACAAGAGAGTTTTCAGGGGGGGTGAAAAGAACAATCTTTAAGAAATAAGATGCAATAATAGGATTCTAAATTAGAAGTTTCAACCAGGCACCAAGACACACTAGTATGTTACCCAGAGTAACGTCCCTGACCAACATCCACTTTTTCAATGAAATCCCCCAAAAGCAGTTATATGCTACACTGAAGACGGTCAATAAAACTGGCTGTTAGGACAAAGTGAATTTCTTTGGAGAAGTCTCCTTGCCTCAGGTCAAGAGAGTGAGGCCTCAAGGAGTCACCCAAACCTTAATAGTGTCTCTTCAAAAAAAAAAAAAGACAGACAGCAGAGATTCTGCAGGATGGGGGTCAACCTGCATCCAATCTCTCACATAAAATGCAGGAGTCTCTCACGTAAAATGTGGCCACAGACACACACACAAGAGAGAATAAGCAAGAGGTTGTTTGTTCAGACACTGACAGCTAAAATGAGACAATGGCTGACAATGGAACGCCACCACAGGAGTGAACAGAAAAGTCATTGGCTTCCAATCGCCTGGGGAGTATATTCTACAAGGACAAAGCGTGACTAGTACATGGTCTCTGACTCCAGGCCATACACACTGCTTGTTAAGTGTACTGGTTACACACTCTTCCTCCCCATTTGGAAGTCCTACCGAAGCCCGAGCTGTCCTTTCGCTGGGAAGGAAAGATGGAATTCCTTCCAAAGATTAGGGAACCACGCTCTCAGAGAGCAGGTGGAGACTGTGTGGGGCCTGGTTATTTAAGAGCATTAAATAGAAACATGTTGAAGAAAAAAAACTGACTTTTCCCCAAATGGACCACCCATCAATGTAAACAGAAAGTTCACGTGGCTCCATAATCAATGTCACCATAGAAAAGTAAAAGGAGGGGAGGGAGCAGGGAAAGGGAAACGCTCAGGACTCTTACCCAGGCCCTGATTCTGCTGCTCCCACTCAAGGGCATCTGGCACCTGGTAGGTGACTCCCTCCAGAAAGTCCCTGCTCTCCTGCTCTAAGTCAGGCTCCTGGGATGTGACACCAGGGAGAGTGAACCCATGCAGCTCAGTGTCACCACCCAAGCTTTCATCCAGGGAGTCTGCATCTTTCTCTTCTTCATCTTCCTCCTCGTCTTCGTCTTCTTCGTCTTCCTCCTCGTCATCCTCTTCCTCCTCGTCTTCTTCTCCCTCTGGACAAAAAGAAATTAATGGTAAAGTGACTGCAAATGAATCTCTTAAATGACCCAAACACTGCTGCTTGGCCTTTTAAAATACATTTTATAGCCAAATGGAGCAATGTGAGTTTTGTGAAATTTTGTGCCCATCATTTTTTTAAATTGTTATATTGAATTTATTGATGTAACATTTTTACTAATATTATATAGGTTTTAAGCGTATAATTCGATAATACATCATCTGTATATTACATCATGTGTTCATCTCCCAAAGTCAAGTCTCCTTTCATCACCATTTATCCTCCCTTTACCCTCTTCAACATCTCCTATCCCTCTTTCTCTCTGGTAATCACCATACTTTTGTCTGTGTTTATCATCGTGTTATGTGTTTTGGGCTTAATCTCTTCACTTTTTCACTCAGCCCCCGAAACTGACCTCCTCCAATCTGTTCATTGTATCTCTGAGTCTCTATTTTGTTCATTGGTATATTTTGTTCATGAGATTCCACATATAAGTGAGATCATATGGTAATTGTTTTTCTCAGACTGGCTTATTTCATTTAGCATAATACTCTCCAGACCCATCCATACTGTTACAAATGGTAAGATTTCCTTCTTTTTTACAACTGAGTGGTATTCTATTGTATAAATGTATCACAGCTTTTCTATCTACTCATCTACTGATGTGTGCCCATCATTCACCTACATTTTAAATCACAGTTTTGTTAGATAATTATTATGCATCATGGTTATTTGTAGTCAAAGTTCAGGTAACATGAATTTTTAATAGTTGTATTAAAAAATTACATATAAGAGAAGTGCCTGGCTAGCTCAGTTGGTAGAGCATGAGACTTAAAAATTACATATAAGTGAAATCATATGGTATTTGTTTTTCAACAACCTCTTCCTGTTTTCTGGAGGTCATTAAAGATTTAGCCATCGGAAAGCACACTAAAATGCTAACAGGATTTAAAGGGAGCTCCCCAATCCCTTTATTTCTTATAACTAGAGGCCTGATGCACGGAATTCCTGCAAGGGGCTCGGCCTTGCAGCCGCGGTGGCTGCCTTGGCCCTCACAGCCCCAGCTTCATCCCAAAGGTCGTCCGGAAGGACGTCCAGAAGGTTGTTCAGCTGTCCGGTCTAATTAGCATATTGCACTTTTATTATTATAGATACTAAACGAGAGAATTCATTATTTTGTCACAATTGTCTTGTCATTCTTCTTCTGCATCAGTGAACAGAACGCACAATCATGTTAAGTGAGAGGTAAGTAGATCCACACCTGAAACTGCTCTCTTTACAGAGGAGTGACCCACGACATGGAAACAATTACCTCAATGCTCCAGTCCAACCCAGAAGGAATTGGGAGATGGGATATTGGTTAAAGACACTCAGAAAAGCAACATGGTTAAAAAGCATTTTTGTTACTATCATCATAAGTCACATTCACAACTTGTCACTTCAGTGCTTCCAATAGGGTAGGTTTGGGGGACATAAGATCTCCATTCCATTGTGTTGCACAATTTTAATGTCCTAGGAATACTGTGGGCCCCACATTCACCAGGGATGCATCCCTGCAGCCACCAAGGAATGCCGAGACTCTGCTTTGCTGCTTCCAGACAATTTTCCCCACACACATCCCTTCTCATCCATCATTTACAGGGTATGGGATTTTTTTTTTACTTTTAAAAAACTCTGCATCTAATATTTTTCATTCCTATCCTATAACCCTTCTCTCTCTCTCTCTCTGATGCCTTACCCCTCTGGACATTCCTCCAGCAGCTCTCTCCTCTTTCCTGCACCATCAGTCTCCCTCCCTGGCTTTGACCAGGTCTTCCCCATCACCCTACAAGCAAATTCTAACAGTTCCTATCTTAAGCACCTACCCTTGACTTCATATCTCCCTGGCCCCCTGGTGTCCCTTCTCCTTTTCAAACTTCTTGTAACAGTTTTAAAGAAAACAGACCTGCCACTGTTTCAAAAACTTAACACATATTTGTCAAGCTTCTTCCAGGCACTAGGAATAGAGCAAGAATGTCTCTGCCTTTGAGGAGCCGATCCGACACCCAGACGGGACATACTGCAAACAGGCAGATATATAACATAAATTACAATCCGATTAAAACTGGCAAAAAAGATAGGAAAAGCCAGGGGCCCTATTTTTGATGGGAGATCAAGGAAAGCTTTTCTGATAAGGGAAAGTCTAAACAGAAATCATACCAAAATAATGAATTCTCTTGTTTAATTTAGGTTAATTTAGGAAGCACATCCCCAGCAGCAGGAGGCAGAGGCAACAGCAAGGGCAAAAGCCTTGTGGCAGATGTGTGCTTGTATTCAGAGAATGGCAAATACTGGGCTGGGGTGAGGGTCAGGGAGGGACAGAGAGAATCTAGGAAATGAGGGGGTCGGGGGAAGGCAGGGGCCAGGTCTGACCTGTGTTTAAAATGAACGACTCTGGCTTCAGGGTAGAGAACAGGCTATGTCAGAGCAAGAGACAAAGCAGGAGACCCGTTAGGGGGCTATTCCAAAACCCCAAAACCCCCAGGGTAGAGGACGGTGCTCTGGACAAGGGTATAGTCCTGGATGTGGGGAGAGGTGGTCTAATCTGGGATGCAATTTGAAGGTAGAGCCCTGCAGATAATGACAATGTGGGATGTGGGAGAGATCCCACTTTGCCAAAAATAGGGACTAAAGGATAAAGAACAAAATCAAGAACTTTATTTGAGCCCAGCCGGTGTGGCTCAGTGGTTGAGGACCCATGAATCAGGAGGTCACGGTTCCATTCCCCATTTGATTCCCAGTCAGGGCATCCATTGTGGGCTTGGCATGGGTATGGGATGTACAGGAGTCAGCCAATTCGCTCTCACCACTGATGTTTCTATCTCTCCCTCTTCCTTCCTTTCTGAAATCAATAAAAATATAAGTTTTAAAAAAGAATTCTAGTTGCGACAATAACTGTGTGATGGCTATGCCTACGACCTCCAAGTGGAAATATGGGAAACCCGGGAAAGATTAAAGCTAGAGATAAAAATCTAGGAGTCATCAATTAATAAATAATACTTAAAGCCTTAAGTCTGGCTGAGATCACCAAGAGAATGAGTGTTGTGAGACAGGGAAGTTGACAGAGAAAAATGGCATCATTGGATTATCGAACATTTAGAAGTGGGCCAGCAGAGGGCGATCCAGCAAAAGAGACAGAGAAGTGACAGCTGTGTAAGAGGAAAACCAAGAGTGGTGTCAGGAAAGCCAAATGAATAAAACACCTCTGAGGGGCGGAGTAAGACACTGTCCATCTGGCTTTGACATTACCTCTGCCTTTGACATTCTGGAGGTCATCCGAGACCTTGACAAAAGTTGTTTCCAGAGGACTGTATTTGAAAAGGGTATTAGAAAAAGTTAGTACAGAAAATATAACTCTTACAAGAAATTTGAAAAGGAGAGGTATACTAAGGGGCTGCTGAAGGGAGATATGAGGTCAAGGGTAGGTGTTTAAGAGAAGAGCTCCTAGGATTTGAATGTAAGTTGATGGTGAAGATCTGGAAGAGAGGAGACTGATGGTGCAGGAGACAGAGGAGACAGCCGCTGGAGGAATGTCCTGAGGGGTGAGGCACCAGAGAGAGGGCGGTGACACACCTGAACTCAAAGCCTCAGCGCGTACTGTGTCACTTTGAAAGGTTGCCTCAGCTGCCTCAGCTGTAAAATGGATTGTGGCATCAGTTGATACAAAAGGTATTTCACACTCAGCCTGGCACACAGCGGCCTGTCTATAAGGCTGGCGGCCGCTTTGCCTTCTCCACGGCAGCGGCACAGCGGATCTGGTGAGCGAGAATGTGAACGTGACCTTCACACTGCTGTATGTTCTCAGTCCAACAAAACAGCTAGAAAGGGAACGAGAAATGCTGGTGATGTGAGGCGAGAGGAGAAGAGTGTGAAATAGTCATCTTGAAAAACGTGTGAGTAGATTCTCCGGGAGTATGTGGTCGGACTACCAGGCAGCCCCACGGGGCCCCTAAGATGTGACAGCGTGAATGTAAAGTGAGGCAGCGAAGATGGTGGTGTGGTTTTCTGCAGCCTCTTTCAGCTGCTTGGGTGCAGGCATGGGTGGGGGGTGGGGGGGTGGAGTCGGCAGAGAGATTTAACCAGTGGCAAATTTTGCTAAAAGAGCTCAAATGGGGAGGGAATGGAGACAGAAGCAGCTGATTGAGAATGAGGTGAGAGACTGTAAAGGTGGACCAGGCAAAAGTACAAACTCTCAGCAGTAAGATGAATAAGAACTGGGTCTAATGTACAACAATGGTGACTACAATTTTCAATACTGTATTATATACTATAAAGGTATTAAGAGAGTGGATCTTAAATGTTACCAGCACCAAAAAAAAAAAAAAGGCAATTATGGAAAAGAAAGGAAGTTAATTAACCTTATTATGGTAATCATTGTGCAGTAGATACATGCATGGAATCACACTGTACATTGTAAATTTATCTATGTTACATGTGAATATCTCAATGGAGCTAGAGGGGAAAGACTGACAGGCCAGGGACTCATTAAAGAGAAGCTGAGGAAGTTTGATAGAGAAAAAGCAATGGGGTCACTGGGTTGTGGAGAAAACTACTACCAAGACCATTTGACAGCTTTGTTGACCTTCCTCCTGCAGATACAAATTGGTCATAAACTAAAAAATATTTATTCATAAAGCATCGTAAAATCACTTTTAGTTACCTTCCCTCTCCACAAACCGAAGAGGGTACGTATGGCAGTATGATACCAGGAATGCAAGGGCAAAGCCAGAGCTCAGAGCCCTGTGTTTCAGCTCTCCTCACTGAACCACTGTCTCTGAGCACTACTATCCCCACGGACAACTTCCACTCATCCTCAGTGTGTTAGGTTTACTCACTTCTGGGTGTATATCCGAAGGAAATGAAATCACTACTCCAAAGAGATAAAATGAACTCCCATGTTCATAGCAGCCCTATTCACAATAGTCAAGGTATAGAAAAAATCCAAGTGTCCATCAATGGATGAATATATACAAATATATGTGTGTGTGTGTGTGTGTGTGTGTGTGTGTGTATCACATTTTATTCATATCTATATACCACACATGTATATATAATGTACCTATATGTATACTAATGTATATAATGGAATATTATTCATTCTTTAAAATATTACTCAAAAGAAGAAAATATTATTCAAAAGAAAATCTTTTAATCTACAACATGAAAGGCATTATGCTAAGTGAAGTCAGACAGAGAAAGAAAAATATTGTATGCTGTCTCTTACATATGGAACAAAAAAAAGTCTAACTCATAGAAACAGAGAGTATAAAAGTGATTGCCAGGTACTGGGAGGTGGGGAAATAGGGAGAGGTTGGTAAAAGGATACAAACTTTTAGTTATAAGATGAATAAGGTCTGAGGGTCTAATGTAAAACTTAGTGACTACAGTTGATAACACTGTATTGTATAATTAAAATGTGTTGAGAACACAACTTCAATGTTCTCACAAAATAAAAGGTAAATATGTGAGGCAATGAATGTGTTAATGCAATGGTAAGAAATCTTTTCACAATGTATGCATAGATCAAACCACCACAATGTACACATTAACTATCTTACACTATTGTCGTCAATCACAGAGCAATAAAGATGGGAACATATCAAGTTCAGAGCTAATAAAAACAATGCAAGGGACCTCAAAGTCATCTCACTCCATCCTTTTGCACCTGAAGAGAGGGCAGCATCTAAGCAAGTCTAGGCCAACAAAAGTTGCTTATATTCATGATGTGATTTGGAGGACACTGCTTAAGTCAACCTGTGTCACGTGTTGTAATCTCCCCGACACTCACCCACTGTGGTAGAGCCTTCCTCCCCTTCCTCCCTGCCCTGAAAGGTCTAACATGAGCCTCTACCTCCAAGTCAGACAATAAAGCCCGGGAATAGTCCCTGCAGAGACACCCTATCAGAAGGCCCCTGACCGACAGCCATTTCCTAACCCATAGCAATACTTTGTACTTCAAAGGAATTCAGATAAATTGTAGGCATCATCTGCCAAACTTGCATTGTTGGCTCAACAGAGAGCAAGTGTTCTGAGCTCTGTTTTCCTTGTAGCCTACTTGGCTGCTGATATGCCTGCTGTGGGTGGTCAAGCTTCACAGTGGAGCCTCCAATGGATTTGTTAAACCTGGAATTTTTACTCTAGATCAGGCCTTTTTTCTTTATTTATTGCAAACATTTCTGCCTGAGGTACCAACACCCAGAATTTTAATTTTGTTCAAGTCCAGGGCCATTGGTTAATTCCCAACAAAATCAGTAGAAAATCTGGGAGGAAATTTGCCCTATGGTCCCAGCCTGAGTGATCTCACCAAGTCCATCTGCCATTTAAGAGGCAGTTCCCACCAAAGGTGTTCGGTTTTTCTCATTCCACTTTCTAAATGCGATTTAGATATTTTTAGATTCCCAGAAGAGCCAGAAATAGCTAGCTAGCATTCCCACCATATTACTAACGGGTCAAAGGGAAACCCCTTGGTTGAGACCATGTCATCTCAACAATGATGATATAACTGGACTGACAAGAAGAATAGGATCTCTCCTGCACTTTCTGCCTCTTTGAAACAGCAATGACTCATCTGAACCTATTCATTCACTAGTTTTAAGCGCCAAACCTCTCCTTTGAGTAGCACTTTTCTTTCCTTGACAAAATCTCAAACTCATTCCAGGGGAAATAAATTAGAACACAGGAAGGAGAGGAAGGAAGGCATGGAAAGAGATGGGGTGTCTTCCCTGGGTGAGGCTGAGCATGCATTAGCCTTTCTCCCACTATCCCTCCAAAGGGAGCGGCTGTAACATTTCTAAAAGAAGAAGTTGCAATGTGTTTTCCTGGGAACCCTTATACCCACATAACCAAAAGCCACTGTAGCAAGGTTTCTACACATAAATAGTGACTAAAGCACTAGAAATAGCACTGCTTTTATTCTTGACATTTTTTTTTTAACTTGGGCATCAAATTGGGCACAAAGCTTAAAAGCCAGAAAAGAAAAAAATTAAACTTGTTTTGAGGACATAAAGTGACTCTCCAGTAGATGGCGCTCTGGGATCACAAGGAGTTGAGGAACCCTGGAAGCTGCTGAATATGACAAAGTTCAGCAGCCCTTGGAGTTAAGCTGACTTAGAATTTATAGGCTTTTATTATGTTTCCAACATCTTAAATATTCCTGACAGCTAAGTGTTTTTCCATTTTTACCATGTAATATTAAATATTTACAAAAGGAAAGATATACAAGTTTTATGTTATTAAACTCAATACTGAAATAAATCCCAGAGAACTCACCGTTTAACTTCAGAAGTGGAATATTACTAATGCTGTTGCCTGTTTTTGCATATTCTTCCATCGTCATAAGCAACTTCTCCCCCTTAACGCCATAATAATATTGCTGGATGTTCTTTTCTGGGACATGGATTTGTGGTTTTAAGTTTCACACATCTTGAATAAAACACTGGTCTATTTATTGCACACTAATTTATAGTATTCCATTATGCACATTTGTCACTATTTCTTTATCCTCAGGTCAATAAACATTTGGGCTATTTAGTTGTTGCCAATCTTTTCGTGTTATGTATAGAACTGCTTTGAACTCTTACAGATGATCTTCAGTGTATCTATTCAAGCTCTTCTCTAAAAGTGTAACTGCTGGGGCAAGTGTTCAATGCTCTAAATAATGTCTAGATAAATTTCCGAATCTCCACATCCTCATCAACCTTTGGTCTTGTCAAACATTAATTATTTTATTACAGTGTGTATAAAATATGTCGCTGTAGATGTAATTCGCATTTCTCTAATACTCTGAAGTTGTGTATCTTAATCATGTTTGTGTCACTCAGTAATATGCCTATTCATATGTTTGCTCCCTTTTCTTTTTTTTGTTTTTGCTTCTTTTTCTTCTGGGTTGTCTATCATCTCCTACTGATTGTTTTTTTTTTTAATATATTTTTAGCTCTCAATAGTTTGGCTCAGTGGATAGAGCATCGGCCTGTGGACTCAAGGGTCCTAGGTTCAAATCCGGTCAAGGGCTTGTACCTTGGTTGCGGGCACATCCCCAGTAGGTGGTGTGCAGGAGGCAGTTGACTGATGTTTCTCTCTCATTGATGTTTCTAACTCTCTCTCCCTCTCCCTTTCTTTCTGTAAAAAAAACAATAAAATATATTTTAAATATATAGATAGATTTAAAGAGGAAAGGAGAGGGAGAGAGGGATAGAAACATCAATGATGAGAGAATCATTGATCAACTGCTTCCTGCACACCCCCTACTGGGGATCCAGCCCACAACCCAGGCATGATCGGGAATCTAACCGTGACCTCTTGGTTGATAAATCGATGCTCAACCACTGAGCCATACCGACCTGGCTGCTTTTTTTTTCTTTTTAGTTCTTTCTATTCTAGACACAGATCCTTTATTAGTTCAATGTAATACAAGTATCTTCTCTAGTATTAGAAGTGTCTTATAGAGCTGAATTTGCCAATATTTCTTTTTATGATTAGCAATTTTGTATCAGAACTATTAAAAATTCTTCTGTATTATTAGTTCAGAAGTGTATGTTATCATTTTCTCCGATTTCTAAGTTTTGTCTTTCACATCTGTTTTTAAACCATATGGAATTGATTTTTGTGTATCATGTTACATTCAATCTGATTTTTTTCCCCATATAGACAACCAATTATCCCAGACTATTATGGAAAAAAAAAAAAAAAACTTTCCCCTCAGCTCTACAGTGCCATCCCTATCAAATGTCAAGGACACCTACAGGAGTGTCTGTTTCAATGCTTTCTATTCTGTTCCACTAATCATTTTAATTACCCGTGTCCATAACCACACTGTCTGAATACATAGAGAAATAATGAGAGTTTTCTTAGTCTTACTATCTGGCAGAGCAAGCGCCCCACTGCTCCAATTTATTCTTCGTTAGCAGTGCACTGGCTAGTTGGGGGGGACTTTCGCTCTTCCATATACATTTTACAAAAAGTTAGTCAACCTGTTATGAAGTAATAAAATGGAAAAATAAACTCTAATTTTTATTATGTCAGTCCTTCTAGTATTTTCTTTAGGGCTGTTTGCTTTTACATCTTAAGGTGGAGGCTGTTGAGCTCCTTAATTTCTTTTCTAATAAAAACTCTAACGGCTAAAGATCTCTCTTTGGACATTCCTTTACCTTCATCTTACAACTTTTGATATAATAGTTCACTATGATTCAGTTCTAATTATTTTTATTTTTCTACTATGATTTTTGCTTTGATCCATTATTCTTTTTTAACAGGTATGGGACAATTTATCTTTTTTTCCCCTAACTGGGTTGAATAGCCATCAGCGAATGTAGCCTGCATGTATCAATTCTTTGAAATTTATTGCTTTATGGACAAGTACATAGTTTTTGTAAGTATTTAATGTGTGCTTAAAGATAATGTGTGTTCTGTAATGGTTGGACTCAGTATTTTATGTATGTCCATTAATGCATCTTGTCTTAATTTTTATTTTGTTTCAATACATAAAAAGGACTATGCATCATGATCAATTGAGTTTATCCCAGAAGCACAAAGCTGCTTTAGCATTTGAAAATCAAACAGTGAAATTCACCATATTCACAGAAAAACCATATCATCATCTCAATAGGTGCGGAAAAAGAGATGCAATAAAAGCATTTGAAAAAATCCAATATCAACTTAAAACCAAAAAGCAATTTTTTAAAAAAAAGTCTAGCAAACTAGGAAAAAGAGAAAACTCCCTCAAGCGGACAAAGACATCTACAAAAAACCCACAGCCAGCATCAGACTTAGTCCCCTTGCATTTACTGTCACCATTGATATATGAATTTGTTCTTTAATTTGTCCTGCTTTCTCTGTGCTTTTCTTTCATGTCGTCCCAAATGTTTCTTTGTGCTGCACTCTCTATGATGTCTTCAAATTTATCTTCCAGGTCACCAACTCTCTTATTGCATATTTAACCATTTAATCACTGAGAGTTTTCCCCCCAACGATTATATTTTTTTATATTTTGTTTGGGTCTTTTTAAAAATCTGCTGGATCATTTTTGTTAGACTCTTAGGACTTGCTAATTTTTATGATTTCATCTTGCATTCTTTAAACCTTTTACACATGATTAATTTGTATTCTATTCTGATAGCATTAGTATCTAACGTCTTAGGTAGGGAGTAGGCCAATCGTTTGCCTTTTCTGCTGACTCTCAGTTGTGGCTGTTTGCGTCCTTATTTGCTGATATATTATTACAAGCTGATATTGATTGGTTTTTATCTGTGGAAAACGGATAGATCTCAATTGGGAATGATTTTTTTCCAAAGAGGATTTAATTTACTTCTGTGGGAAGTCAACTTGTGATACAAACTTGGAACTACTTTATTCCCCTTTTAAAGACACAGGCTTAATGTGGGAATTTCAACCCAGGTCCCTCTTTCTGCTATTCGCCCAAGGGTAGATTGCTGATATTTCCATTTCTCCTCAAGCCCCTTTATGTTCCCAGTTTGCTTACTCCTTATAGTTCATTTCTTGGGTTTCAGCTCACATTTGAGATGAGTCGAGCTGAAAAGTGCACTCTCATTCGTTAAAGCATATGTTTTACCCAAGATCTATTCATTTTGCTACGGTAGGTTCCATCATGTGCCCGAACTACAGAAGCAAACAGTGACCTCCTGGTTTCAACCACAGAGCTATACCCATGAGGCCAAGTAATGTGCTTTCAAAAGCACCCATGTCTTCTGCATTTGAAGTGCAGCGAATAAGTTGAGTAAGAGCCCTTATTGGCTTTTCAAACGCCACTTTCAAATTCTCCAATTTCAAACACTCATAAGAGCATCTGTAATCTGGGGTGCATTTTAAAATTAGATAGCATTTCAAGTGTTACTGCTCATTACACATTCTGCTTTAAACATTTCTGTTAATTTATTCAGTTCTCTCTTTCTGAAATGCCTCCTCAAAGTGATTTTTTTAAAAAACTTCCTATATTCATATATACAAATTTCGTGAAAACTTCTTACTGAAGTTTAAACTTCCCATGAGCTCTAAAATACTACATATAATAACTAAAAACTTCCTCCATTCTAACCTTCACAATATTTAAAAGGTACATGCATGAGAAAATAGAAAAGCTTGAGACAATATAATCTTGTTCACTTCAAACACCAGTTGCAAAATGTTTTAGATCCAACCCACATTTCAGATAGATGTTTAAATCCTTCCTTATTTTATTTAATATTACTTCCTTTAAATTGGAGAAGTCTGCTCTTAATAACATCATCTCCTACATCTGGTTGGCAAGTGAACAAGATCAGTGCATAACGACCCTCCCATTGACTGGTCATGACAAAATCCCTTTTCAGCCTTGATGCCACGTAATTGGTGTTCTCCAATATCTTTTATAAATCCTACCCCAAATCAAATTCAGTTCTTAATGGATTCAGCCCTAGATCAATAATTATAAGTTTTAGGGTCTAACTCCAGTTCATTAAACAACTCACTGTGGATTCAGATGACAGCCTTTCATCTATTCCCCTTTGGAAAGTAAGACCACAGCAATACTAGTCTGTTTCTCAAGGGAGCTATAGAGAGAAACATAAAAGCTATACTAATATTGTATCTATAAATTCTGAACCATACAGAAAGAAAACTTTCTCTTCAATAATTTAGTAGTCTTAAAGTAATGTTTGCTTTAAGCAAACATATACAGAACTTGTACATAAAAATCCACATATACTCAAAAGATAAATTATAGGTTAGTTAGGTTGACAGTCAATTTTTCAAAACTATATATGAAAGTAGACTTCCCTTTCAAACTTCGAAACATGACTCAACTAATCCAAAATGAGAGTTACATATTAATTTGTGGAAACATGTATGTTTTATCAGAGCCCTGTGCATTTAGCTCCTGGAAACCAGAGATCATGTCTTACTCTTTTTGTGCCTCACCTCCCAGGATCAAGCACTGTGCCTTGCACAAAACAAGTCCTCAATATAAGTTGATTGAACAGAAATAAAATGAACAGCACTTTAATTATCTTCACCTTCAAAATAGGTAATAATTCTTATAAGGGCTCTGATATAATTTTTAATATATATTCTGTATATGCTTCAAATGAATAAATATCAACTTTCTAAGTTTTAGTCACACTTGGGTGGGGGAAAAATGACCTTTGTACAGACTAGCTCCGATAATGTTTCCAGAAAAGGGTCTCCCTCTTCTCACCTTTCCTTTCTTTCCCTCCCTTTCACTCTGGCTTCCCAAAGTGGGTTGAAAGAATCATTTAAGTTTATTGACTTACCCTTACCTGCCTGAATGCAGAGGTTGGTATGGATTTAACAAGAAAGAAAGAAAATAATGTTCAAACCCACCACGGGATGCAAGCAATCTAAGCCAATCCCCATTGACTTCCTAGCAAATGTGAATGGGAACCACTGCTTCATTCACATTAAAAGGACTCAAGTTCAGGCCCTAAGAAAGCACTGGATTTAACATCGTAGCAACAACAAACAGGGCAAGTCAAATAGGAAGCACATCAAGTAAACAAAGTAATACTCCTAAAGCCACCCACTCCATCACTGATCATCACTTACTAATCAGGTGCCTACAGGCCACTGTGGACACAAGGCAGAAAGATCTGACTCTGCCCTTGAGGAGGTTTTGGAAAATCCAGCTGAGAGCACAAAATGATGGTCAATAGCTGAAGACATCCCCTCTGGGTATGTACATTCATAAAAAGAAATGATAGGCAGACACTCAGATTCATCTCCAACATTTTTTTTAAATCAGAATATTTCACATAAAAGTCAGAATTCTAGGCTTATCTTGGAAAAATTCTGAGATCTGACATCACTGAGCTGCCTGGATGGGAAGGAGTGTGTGCCCCCTATTGTACCACACCCACCACTCCCTGCGGTCTCAGGCACCTTCCTTTTTGTTCACTTACATTATCTACCTGGCCCCGGAGCCAGGGTGGCAAGGAGAGGATGTGAATATTTCATTATAACTATTAAAAAGGTGGCCCTCTTTAGGCGCTGCACCCCTGCCTGGATCTGCTGTGAAGGAGAGGAAGAGGAATAGGAAGGGGAGGAGGGAAGGGGAGGGGGCCAAGGAGCAGCAGTGATTCTCTTATGAACACACTGAACACGGAAGATGGGGAAGCTCTTAGCCAGGAGGAGTAATTCGCTGTTTAAATACATCACAGAGAAAAATGAGGAGGTCGCTCAGTTTAATGTGGAACAAAAAGCAGAGAAGAAAAAAAAAGTTAGAGGATGAAAAACTCCAGTGGAGCCAGCAGAGGCTGGATGTGTGGAAAATGAGAATTAAACTCTATCACTGTTTGGAAAAGAGCAAGCCCTCAGCAGACAACTATTATTTTATTCCTTTCTCTCTGGAAAATGAAAAATCCAACCATTTCTTTCCCTTTTGCTTTTGCCCAGAAAGGAAAGATTAGTAAGTAGTAATGTTTTTTAAAAAAATTAATACATAGCAGTACATGATAAGTGATATATATATGTCATTTATCAATTATAACTATATATGTATATGTACATATTTATAGTTATAATTGATAAATGATTAGATATTTATTATGTATTTAGTATATAGTGTGTATTTACCCATACGTGTACTTACTACATATGCAAGATTTCATCTTATTCTCACACCAATATCCCGGCTTCACTAACAAGGAAAAACTGAAGTCTAAGGATAGTACATAATGGGATCAAGACCTCAGTGCTTATGCACAATGATGCCAGGACAAACTCGCTTATGCCCATTTGAGACCAGCACCAGAGCTAGTGCCACCACACTGCTTATCGCTGCGGGCAGGTCTCAGAGGCTTCATAAAGGAGGAGGAGTTTGAGCTGAACTGTTTCCATTTCTGCTTCCCATCTTTTTAACTTGAACTTCACAGCCCTCTGTTTATGGAGTAATACCAATATAGCTGTAAGTATTATTTGTCATAGACTGTAACAAAAGAACCCTATTAGCATACAGATGTATCTCCTTTTTTTTAAATATATTTTATTGATTTCTTACAGAGAGGAAGGGAGAGGGATGGAGAGTTAGAAACATCGATGAGAGACATCGATCAGCTGCCTCCTGCACACCCCCTACTGGGGATGTGCCCGCAACTAAGGTACATGCCCTTGTCCAGAATCGAACTCGGGACCTTTCAGTCTACAGGCAGAAGGTCTATCCACTGAGCCAAACCGGTTTCGGCATAATAAAAGAGTAACATGCAGATTGACCTCCATTACACCCACAAGCAATGCCCACCAGCCAACCAGGAGCAAGTATGCAAATTAACCCAACCAAGATGGCTACAGCCCCGGATCGAGCAGAAGGCTTGGATTTCCCTGGCAATGGAGGAAGCCAAGCTTCCCGCACACGCTGGCCAGCCCTGGACTCCACTCGAGGCTACAAAGATTCAATTATAGAAGATCAATAAATCCCAACAAAAATGGCTGTGGCCACAGAGCAAGCAGGAGGCTTACGTTTCCTCAGCGATGGAGGAAGCCAAGTTTTCCACCTGCCCTGGCTGACCTGGCCTCCTCTCAAGGCTACAAAGTTTCAATTATAGAAGACAAATAAATCCCAGATACCAGGGCCTCCACTTGGCTCACCAAGGGGTGTGGCCAGCCTGCAAATGACCACTGGCCCCTCACCCAGGCCACCCCATGCCTTAAGGAAACCCCACCCTGATCTGGAACACCCTTCAGGACAAACCAGCCAGCCCCCACTCATGCACCAGGCCTCTAGCCTATCTAATAAAAGAGTAATATGCAAATTGACCATCACTCCAACACACAGATGGCTGCCCCCATGTGGACACAAGATGGCAGTTAGGGGTGACCAGGCCGACAGAGGAGGGAAGTTGGGGGCAACCAAGCCTATAGGGGAGGGCAGTTAGGGACAATCAGGCTGGCAGGGGAGAGTTTAGTGGGGGATCAGGCTGGCAGGCAGAAGCAGTTAGGGCAATCAGGAAGGCAGGCAGATGAGCAGTTGGGAGCCAGCAGTCCTGGACTGTGAGAGGGATGTCTGACTGCCCGTATAAACCCGATCCTACCAGGGGGTTCAGATTGGAGAGAGTGTAGGCTGGGCTGAGGGACACATACCCCCCATGCATGAATTTCATGCTCCAGGCCTCTAGTAGAACATATAAAACTTTCTCAGGCAGAGCATGGAATGGGAGCATGGAATGAGCCCTGGGAGCTTGTTAACTAAGATAAGATCAGAGGGAGCTGTGTACCTTTTGAGCCTAACTCATTTCATGTTTCTTTTCTTTTTTCTGATTTTATTGCTTTGTGTTCCCGTCGGTTGGAGCCAAAGAGTTTTAAATTTCCTAAAAGTTTCAGTTTAAAAAAATAAGGGTTTCATCTGCACTAGAGTTCTAATAGGAAAGGGGACTCAGAGGGCATGAGCAGCAGACACCTTGAGAAAATCCAGAGGGAGCAGAGTGAGGCTCTCTGTGTACCTGGAGAATCTCCTTCGCACGCTAAAACCATGGAAGATCTTAATACTGTTTTTATAAAAGAAATTCACACAGAATATTTTGTTGGCAGGCATCGAACCATGTAGAATGGAGGTAGAATGGCTGAAGAAGAAATGGCACTGAAGATAAATGCAGACAGAATCAATGTAAATCTTTCAGACAAATTGAATGTCTCCAAGTGTGAACATGTGAAAATCTCATAAGGCCATTCACATTAATGCATTCTATTTTTCTTCCAATCTTTTCCTTTGGGGATAAGTATGCATTTCCATGCTAAGGTATCATCTAATGCCAAAACTACCTCATGTTATGAATACAGTCTGGGAAAGTGCAGTTGATGATTCCCACATTATTTCATACATGGTTAAGATTTCTAATTGTTTATACTCCAAGGCAATACAATTCTCATGTTTACACTAGTAAAAGGAGAGTTATGTCTATCATTATATTGGAACAAATCATGTCTTTAAAAAAAAAAAGCCTTAATTTTCTGCAAACATCTCAAATGTCTTTGAAATCTCCACAGCCTAGAATGCAGTTAGTTGCAAGCTACATGTTTGCTTCAACAGCTGCACAAACGCTCCCACCAGGGGAAGGCCTGCTTGGACCAGAGCTCAGCGGGATTCTCAACCCTGCGTCTGAGCCAGCTGGACCACTCAGAACAAATCCTCTGGCCTGAGGTTCTGAACATTCCCCTCAAGACATGCATGGTGGTTTCCTGTAAATGAAGTATTTGTGAATCCCAGGCTAGGTACCTGGTTGCCTCTACTACATTGAAAAATAGCCACTTCTGTTACTAAAAACTACTAAGAACTAATTTATCTACCCAATAAGCTAAATCAGAAAAACCTACTGGATTACATGTATAAAATAACTGATTGCTTGTTTAGAATGCTTTCCACACTTTGGGATTCATCACCATTTATTTTCTTTTTATTATCAATAGAATTATATATATATACACACACACACACACACACACACACACAAGTCTATATACAGAAACACAACACAAAAGACTCATAAGCATAAATATCAATTCCTTATTTCTGTAAGCAGGATATTTTTCTACTTTCTACCTTGCGTTTCTGTTATTTATGTATCTGTCTTACTTCTACTAAAATTTATGCTCCCTAAAAAACAAGATCTGCCAAGACCAGTTTGGCTCAGTGGATAGAGCGTCAGCCTGCAGACTGAAGGGTCCCAGGTTCGATTCCGATCGGGGGCATGTACCTTGGTTTCGGGCACATCCCCTGTGGGAGGTATACAGGAGGCAGCTGATCAATGTTTCTCTCTCATTAATGTTTCTAGCTCTCTGTGCCTCTCCCTTCCTCTCTGTAAAAAATCAATAAAATGTATTTAAAATAAAAAATAAAATAAAAAGATCTACCCCATTTCTTCTTTGTATTATCTAAGTCACCAAATAATTATAAAATGCACACCTAAATAAATGAATATATATAAAACTGTTGAATAGCCAAAACCGGTTTGGCTCAGTGGATAGAGCATCGGCCTGCAGACTGAAAGGTCCTAGGTTTGGGTCAAAGGCATGTATCCTGGTTGCAGGCACATCCCCAGTAGGGGGCGTGCAGGAGGTGGCTGATCGATGTCTCTCTCTCATCGATGTTTCTAACTCTCTATCCCTCTCCCTTGCTCTCTGTAAAAAATCAATAAAATATATTTTTAAAAAATTAAAACTGTTGAATATATACAAAGTTAAAATTCTTTTATCACCATTATGTAAAATTTCATGAGTGTCTATGGGCGACCTTACTAAGCAGTGCAAACTTTTTGGTTTGGGGCAACAAAGGTGCAAAAGAAATGATGGGAAGAATCAACTCTAGAACAATGTTTACTTGAGGTGATTATTCCAATAAGTTAATTCCTTATATTAAAGAAGCATACCAGAAAACTGAGAATGATTTCTGGTATCTCTCTTCAACAGAAAATTTTGTAAGCAAAACTTTAGGGTAGTATATCACCGTATGGATTTTAAATACTTTCACAATACCACTGGCTATGTGAGCAAGCATGTGATGACCATGCTGAGTGCTACAAAATTTACTGTACATTCTTTCAGGGAACGGGGTTAGGTAAGAACAGATCTATCATGAATGCCAGAGAAAGTACGATGGTTTCAGGACAAGCAATAAAGGTAATCAATAACTGAAATCACCAGCAATTCTGGGTTTCATGGACTGTCACATAATACACTAGAAAGTAAGGCAAAGACTGAATTGAGTACTCTTTTCCACATCTCCCCCACTTGTATATCATTTTAGTGGCTTTGCTACTGAGACAAAATTTAATCCAAAGCATTTCCAAGACCAAAGGCCAAACTTGTGCCCATTCTTAACATAAGCAGAGTGAACGTCCTTAACTTCATATTAGTAGAGTGATAGTTCAAATTCACCACACTCGGCTTGATCTTTAATATCATATTCACATAGCAACACCCAGAGGTAAATCACATAAACTTGGCCTCAGGATGAGATTTTGAAAGCTCCTTTTCATTCATCCATTCTAGCTGCCTTCTGAATTGAGACATTACATGAGAACTGAGAAAATACTTTTATTAATGCTCTCTGAAAATGAGTACTGGGAAGATCCCAAAAATTGATATTTTGAAATAAAGTGCATTTGAAAAGCAAAACATTTCTCTCATAAAAATTACATGAGTTAAGTATCCTCAGTGGAGCTATTAAAGAAAAACATCTCTGAGACTTCTCCATAATTCCATTTAAAAACTGCATTTCCCAATTCATTTCTAATTGACCAATAAGAGAAAGAGACAAAACACCCTGACTTCAATACCAAGCATGAGGCACCAAGATATTATGCAGTCATTTGAATGAAGTTATGTTTTTCAAACAAGAATTTCTCCTGAAATTTCAAACCAAAAATGTCATTTTTAAGCCTTGACAAGAATCATAATTTAGATAAAAAGCTGACAAAATATATTCTTAAAAAGAAGTTGGAATTGAGTTGTGTAGAAAACCTAAAACTCCAGGATACCTTCAACAAGTTAAGAAAATTCTCACACACTTCAATACAACTGCCATCACCTACCAAATTTAGAAAATTATTGCAGTTTTGCAAGTATAGATTATTCACAAACATAAATTTTCTTCTCTGCTTTAATGAGCCCTGCTGGGTAAAGCTGTCATCTGTAATTCAGGTTAATTTGGGGAAAATGGCTGTTTCCAGATGGCATTGTGAGCAGAGAGCTAATAGGAGACTGAACTCAAAGTCATATGATTTTTATCTTAATGGGAAGTGCAAGAGCTGCTAGCCTCTGAGTTCACTTTGATCCATTTCTTAAAGCAGCATTCTACTTTGGAATTCTCCACATCACTCCTAAAATGTCATGTTTTGCTGTCAGAAAACTACAGTGTAATTCTGAACGTCTGCAGCAGAGTCTGCTGCAACCTGGCTGAACCACCTTCCCTGCTGTAGAGCAGAAAAAATACAGGATAACAGCACAGCCTGTCTTCACCGCATCAACCACATGGCTAATTTAGTGCCTAAAGGTTACCTGCCTTCCAGATTATGTTAATAAACTTGGGTCCAGCCCTAACTGGTTTGGTGCAGTGGATAGAGCGCCGGCCTATGGATTTAAAGGTCCCAGGTTTGATTCTCGTCAAGGGCATATACCTTGGTTGCAGGCACATCCTAGTAGGAGATGTGCAGGAGGCAGCTGATGTTTCTCTCTCATTGATGTTTCTAACTCTCTATCCCTCTCACTTCCTCTTTGTTTCATATATATACATATATATATGTATATATATATATATATACATATATATATGTATATATATATATATATACATATATATATGTATATATATATATATATATATATATAGAGAGAGAGAGAGAGAGAGAGAGAGAGACCAAAATGGCAGCACAGATAAACACCTAAACTGCTGCCTCGCACAACAATTTCAAAACTACAGCTAAAAGACAGAACGGACATCATTTAAAACCACAGAAAAGCTGGCTGAGTGGAAATTCTACAACTAAAAGTAAAGAGAGGGGCTCACAGGGACTTAGAGGAGCTGCAAAAAGCTGATGTATGGAGACATGTGCGTACAGAGGACGGGTGGCTGAGTGCCTGGCTGGCTTCCTTTAGCGGATAGGAGAAGGAAACTCCCAACTGGACGGAACCTCAATTCCAACTGCACTGAACCCCAGTTCTGGGCGAGACTCATACGGGGGAGTCTGGACTGTCAGGAAAAGGGAGGAGTCCACAAAAAATTAGGGGAGCCATGAAAGACAGAGGTCTGGAGACAGGCTCATGCTCACAGAGAGGACTGATTGCTGATTGTGTTGCTGGCTTTCTCTAGTGGGAGGAAGACAGAATTTCCCGACTGCATTAAACTCCAGTTCCGACTGCACTGAACCCCAATTTGGGGTGAGACTCTGGGGACCCAGACTCATATAGGTCCCCAGAGAGCATGGAAACTCAGGGAGCCGTGAAAGACAGAGGTCTAGAGGCACGTGCACCAGAGTGCACAGAGAGGGCTGCAGTGATTCCCAAAGGACGCAGACCCAGAGGCCTCATAGGGCAGGCCTGACGGGAAGCCAAGACTATCTGCTCAGCCCTGAGACTCCGCCCCATCCAAGCTGAGCACAGGGGCTTTTGCAATTTTGCAAGTCTCGTCTTATAAGGCTGACTCCAGCACAGAAGTTCTCTCAGCATAGACACAGCTGATCCTCACAGCCAATTGACTTGGAGGTCAATTCCCCCGAGTGATACCAACAACAAACAAGACTTAACTACAACAAGACTATACACACAGTCCACAAAGGAGTACACCAAGAGTGTCCACCTCAGGTAACTAGGGAGGTGGAGCTACTGAGCCATGTAGGACAACTAGCATACAAAGCTACTCTACCAACTCAGGGAAGCAGTGAAAATGTGGAGACAAAGGAACAGATCACAAATGAAAGAAATGAAGGAAAACAAATGACTAGATATAGAGTTCAAAACCACGGTTCTAAGGTTTTTCAAGAATTTCCTAGGAAAGGTTGATAAATTTAACAAGACCCTCAAGGATATGAAAAAGGACCAACTAGAAATTAAACATACACTGACTGAAATAAAAAATATTATACAGGAATGCAGGAATTAAGGCAAAGATTTGAAATATAAAGAAGCAGAAAACACTCAACTGGAAAAGAAAAAAGTAAAAAGAATCCAAAAATGTGAAGATAGTGTAAGGAGCCTCTGGGACAACTTCAAGCGTACCAACATCAGAATTATGGGAGTGCCAGAAAAAGAGAGAGAGCAAGATACTGAAAACATATTTGAAGAAATAATGACTGAAAACTTCCCCACCTGGTGAAAGAAATAGACTTACAAGTCCAGGAAGCACACAGAACCACAAACAAAAGGAATTCAAAGAGGACCACACCAAGACACATCATAATTAAAATGCCAAGAACAAAAGACAAAGAGAATATTAAAAGCAGCAAGAGAAAACCAGTTAATTACCTACAAGAGAGCACCCATACAACTGTTAGCTGATTTCTCAACAGAAACTATGCAGGCCAGATGGGAATGGCAAGAAATATTCAAAGTGATGAGTAGCAAGAACCTACAACCAAGAGTACTCTAGCCAGCAAAGCTATCATTCAGAATTGAAGGGTGGATAAAGACCTTTACAGATAAGAAAAAGCTAAAGGAGTTCATCAACACCAAACCAATATTATATGAGATGCTGAAAGATATTCTTTAAAAAGAGGAAGAAAAAAAGGTAAAGATAAAAATTATGAACAACAAATACATATCTATCAACAAGTGAATCTAAAAATCAAGTGAATTAAAAATCTAATGAACAGGGGGAGGAGCCAAGATGGTGGCATAGGTAAACACCTACACTGCTGCCTTGTACAACAATTTCAAAACTACAACTAAAAGACAGAACGGACATCATCCAGAACCACAGGAAAGCTGGCTGAGTGGAAGTTCTACAGCTAGAAGGAAAGAGAGGGGCTCACAGAGACCCAGAGGAGCCGCAAAAAGCTGAGGTACGGAGACGCGCGCGCTGAGAGAGCGGGTGCCTGAGTACCTGGCTGGCTTTCTCTGACGGGAGGGAAACGGAGACCCCCAATGGCATTGAACCCCTTATCCTACGACATTAAACCCCAGATCCAGCTGAAACTCATACGGGGGGAGTTTGGACTGTGAAAAGGGAGAGGTGCACAGAAATTTAGGGGAGTCGCAAAAGATAGGAGGTCTGGCCACGGTGGCGCACATGTGCGCGCGCACACACACACACACACACACACACACACACACACACACGGCGCTGGCGCTGCCCAGAGGACAGATTGCTGATTGTGCTGCTGGCTTTTGCGACTGGGCAGGAGACAGACCCTCCCAACTGTGCCACTTCTGAGTCCACTGGGCCCCTGTTTCGGGCGAAACCCTGGAGACCTAGACTCGTGTGGTCCTGGTGCGCAGGGGAGCTGCGGGCGCGCAAGCACAAGGACCACTCCAGCCATTACCCAGTCACGTGAGACTCCGGGGCCGTGGAGGGCGGGGCCGACTGGAAGGCAAGGCGGTCCCTTAAGCCCTGAGACTCCACCCATCCCAAGCTCAACAGAGGCTTCTGTGGTCTTGCAAGTAAAAAAGTTTCCCCAACATAGTGAAAATGCCAAGACAAGAGAAGGGATCAAAAACAAAAGAAATGGTGGGAAAAAAATGACTGGATATAGAGTTCAAAACCATGTTTATAAGGTTTTTGAAGAATATGCTAGAAAAGGCAGATAAATTTAGCGAAAGCCTACTAGAGATACAAAAGAGCCAACTAGAGATGCTAGAGATGATGCGTAAAATTAGCAAGCCCCAAGAGGAGATGAAAAGGACCAAGTAGAGACACTAACTAAAATAAAAAATATACAGAGTCCTAATAGCAGACTAGAGAAAGTCAAGAATCAAGTCAAAATTTTGAAATATAAAGAAACAGAAAACACTCAACTGAAAAAGCAAGAAGAGAAAAGAATCCAAAAATGTGAATAAAATGTAAGGAGACTCTGAGACAGCTTCAAGCGTACCAACATCAGAATTGTGGGAGTGCCAGAGGAAGAGAGAGAGCAAGATACTGAAAGCCTATTTAAAGAAATAATGACTGAAAACTTCCCACTTCTGGTAAAAGAAATGGACTTACAAGTCCAGGAAGCACACAGAACCCCACATAAAAGGAATCCAAAGAGGAACACACCAAGACACATCATAATTAAAATACCAAGAGCAAAAGACAAAGAGAGAATATTAAAAGCAGCAAGAGAAAAACAGTTTATTACCTACA
>PVJN01029280.1:0-26561 GCA_004026805.1 Lasiurus borealis | reverse complement strand
TGAATGAAGGATGAACACTTAAGTTCACAGTAAAAATTCCTTCAGGAAGGAAGAATAGGATTCTAGGAGAATACAAAAGGACATCAACTTCTTTAGTAAATTTTATGTTCTGTTTTAAAATAGTGTTCTGAGAGAAAGACTGCAGGTTTTTTAAAAATATATTTTATTGGCCATAACGGTTTGGCTCAGTGGAGAGAGCGACAGCCTGCGGACTGAAAGGTCCCAGGTTCGATTCCGGTCAAGGGCATGTATCCTGATTGCGGTCACATCCCCAGTGAGGGGCGTGCAGGAAGCAGCCAATGGATGTCTCCCTCTCATCGATGTTTCTAACTCTCTATCCCTCTCCCTTCCTCTCTAAAAAATCAATAAGTATGAGTTTTTTACAGAGAGGAAGGGAGAGAGATAGTTAGAAACATCGATTAGAGAGAAGCATTGATCAGATGCCTCCTGCACACCCTCTACTGGGGCAAAGTACATGCCCTTGAGCGGAATCGAACCCAGGACTTTTCAGTCCACAGGCTGACACTCTACCCACTGAGTCAAACCGGTCTGGGCAAAACTGCAGTTTTAACTTTCGTTTATTCTGCATGGTGCAATACAGAGCTTTGTTATAGTATTTGCGCTTTTTTTACATTTATTAATTTTTTTTCTCAAAAATACTGCTGAGGATATTTAAGAAGAGCGTATTTTTTGGCTTCCTGGGTGCATATGAAGTATATTATGGTTTAAATTTTCTTCAAAAATGAAGTTTGGTAAGGTAGCACAAAGACAGAAAGTTTAGAGATAGATGTAAGAAAAACAGGAGTTTTAGTAACATTCTATGGTATTTTTATTTTGAATTCTTGCTTGGTAACTTAAATTTCTAAATTGGGATGTGACATTTATTCTACTTTAATTCCGTAGCTTGAAGAAACTAATAGGACATTAACTAGCGACGTTGCCAATCTTGCAAATGAGAAAGAAGAATTGAATAACAAATTGAAAGATGCTCAAGAACGTATGTATCAACAAAGAATGTTAATTTTAAATATGCCTAATGGTGGTCAGTGGCTTAGTTATCAATGTATTGGTGACATTTTTCTGTGTTTCAGAACTGTCAAGGTTGAAAGATGAAGAGATAAGTGCAGCAGCTATTAAAGCACAATTTGAGAAGCAGTTATTAACAGAGAGAACACTCAAAACTCAGGTATGTACAATGAACTCTAAATAGGATTTTAAATTTTTTAGTTTCTGTCTTTTCTAATTGACTTCTGGCATTACCAACTGGCCGAGCTGTCAGTGAATGTGTCAGTGTCAGCAACAGTCCCAGTTATCTGACTTTGGCCAAGGTAATAGAAGTGAGATTTTTAACATGGTTCAGTTCAGTATTTATTAAAGTTTCTGTTAATTTTTCATATAGAATCACATTCCTTCCCAATTTTTTATTACAATCTGATAAGTTTTTCTGCTTTTTAAGAAGCTTTAGAGATGACCATTTGCTGACAGCCCAAAAAGGGGATCAGTCTGGTAAAAAGGTTCCTGTGATGTTGACCCTCCCTCTGTCCGCTCTCATGGCGTGTAATACAGCAGCAGTACTTCTGAGTCCCACATGCTTTGCTCTGTGGTTGGACATGTACTTTATTAATGGAATACAACTGCGAGATTCTCTTCCAGATAAAAGATGTGCCTAGTAGAAGTCTCTTAAAACCACAAACTCAAAGTGGAAGGAAGTGACATCAGATCAGAGCTATAAGCATTTTAAATCCCCGTTCTCTGAAAACATGAGTGACAAACGAGTAGAATAGAGGTTGGGGAAGGAAAATGAGTGATGAGAAGGAGGTGTGTTTCCTAATATGTAAGGTGTTTTTGTGGCCTGTGTGAAGGGAAGGAGACTATTAGCGGCTATAAAACTTGCTATTGTGGGTTACCAAGAAACCCCAACATAATGTATTTTTTTGTTTATATACTTTATTTTTTTTATGTGTTTCAGGCTGTGAATAAGTTGGCTGAGATCATGAATCGGAAAGAACCCATCAAGCGTGGCAGTGACACAGATGTGCGGAGGAAAGAGAAGGAGAATCGCAAGCTGCATATGGAGCTCAAATCGGAACGGGAGAAACTGACCCAGCAGATGATCAAGTACCAGAAAGAACTGAATGAGATGCAGGCTGTAAGAACACTTTTCGAATTCTAGTTTAAAGACTTCTTTTTTAAGAAGTAGCATTATTTTCACGTCTGTGTATATTTTATTGATTATAAAACATTTCTATTAATAATTACTGGACTAAGAAGCAACATTATGAGCTCTATGGCATCCGGTTAATTTAATACAATTTAACTCCTCCTAGCAAATCGCTGAAGAGAGCCAGATCCGCATTGAACTGCAGATGACACTGGACAGCAAAGACAGTGACATTGAGCAGCTCCGGTCCCAGCTGCAGGCCTTGCACATGGGCATGGACAGTTCCAGCACGGGCAGCGGCCCGGGGGACGCGGAGGCAGACGACGGCTTTCCAGGTGCGGCCGCTTGTTTCCAGCCCTGTCTTACTTTAGTAAAAGCCTTTTCTCTTCAACATAAACCTGTTCATCATTTAAACCCGTCACTGACTCTGTTCTCAGGAAAAGTGTTCGTCTTTTCTTTAAGGCAAAATCCTCCTCCTCGGAGTAGGGATTCCAGCGACAGTTGTAGCTTATTTTACTTAGCGATCTTGGACAACATTTTTCATTTTAAAAAATGCAAAAGAAAAGTTCACCTATTTAGTTATTTGAATTAGCTCATTATGTGTTATAGGTAGCTCTCTTTTTACGCTTTCATTTTATTTTCTTAACTCTCTCCTGCGTTCTTACTTCCTTTATGTTGGGTGCTCAGTTCACATCACCCAGTCACACACTATGGAGTCCATGTCATTCACCTACCAGCGTTCCTCCACTTCCCTCAATATCGCTACTAAGCCTTCCGGCTCCCGTGCGCTTCTTGACTCTGGGTCTGACTCAGAAGAAGACTCTTTGTCTTACTCCCCCGTTTCACCGGAACCTGAGACAGGTGACAGCCTGAAAATCTTCACCCTGAGGTGTTTCTGCCGCCCTTCCTTCAGCCCGGGGAGAACTTTGTAACGTTAACTAACACTCACTCACTAACGAACGCTCTGGTCTCAGTTAAAGGGAGACGCCTGCATGGACAGAGTTTGTGTTGTGGCATTGCTGTGACAATGGATAGACGTGGTCAGCTTACAGAAATGAGACCGTACTTCCTATCATGTAAAGGCATGTGGTTTCACTGCCCGTTTCAGCTATTTTCAGCCAAGAAGAAACTCTTCCTGAGGCTTCATATCAAGAGCGACAGCGCAGAAAAAGCAGCCAGACCGTCTCAGAGAACGCGTTTGGGTTTCATTGAGTGCTTATGGAGGCAGCGTTTTGCTAGGCCTTAAAAGAGAGTATAAGACAATTTGACCTGATCCTTGCTTTTATCGTTTAAATGAACAAACAGGATAGAAAATACATGAAATTACGTTTAACACAAAGTTAGTCTGGGCACAAAAACGTAATGTAAATGCCACAGGAAATTAATGGATGAGCAGTTGAATGTAAGGCAAAATTTAGTCTCTTATTAGTTGAATTCAAAGTAAAATAACTATAGTTACTTACATTGTCACATTTCCCAGGCATATGTATCAGTATTTAATATAAATCATAAGTGATGGTGTTGAAGTTGTTTTAGGGCTTAGCAATAAAATTATTTCAGTCTTAGGCCTACTGTTAGCTGTCATCTGATTTAGTCCCTTAAGCTGGCATAGGACCCGTCCAGACAGGTGCGCACATGGGCTCTTTAAATGACAGCATTTCTCTCTGCCAGACACTCTGGAAGGGTGTTGATGCCAGAGCGTGTACAGGCGCTGTAGTCAGAGACTCGTCCCTGCGTGACCTCTCTGGGGGGCGGTAAGAGTTAAGAAAGTTCAGGTAAAGCATCTAGCACGGATTCAGGCATGTAGTAGATGTTAAACAAGTGATAGCTACTTTCATTAATAGAGTAATATCCAAAACTGCTTATTTCACTTAATTATTTTATTGAAAGATGCTAATCAAATGCCAGTAGAACGAATTCTAAGGATTCAGTCTTAGAATTTTATTGATTTTGATGTTCTGGAATTTTAGAGATCATGTGGTTATATTGCTACGCATTAATCAATTTTAATCTGTAATTTACATAATTTCATTTAATTTTATCTGAACCTGCAGTTACTCCCTTAAGATGTTTTCTCTGAAGAAAACGTGCAGAATGTCTATAATTAGCCTCCTTCCAAAGGAAAAACAAAGGGTCCGTCTAATACAGATGCGTTAGTGAGAATGAAGAGCTGCTTTGCCTCTTGGCAGCTGTTCTGACCTGTGCAAATGCATGGATTTAGTCAGCAGGCGTTTGACTTAGAAACGACAGGGTGCATACTTCCAATGAGATATATAGCCTGCATCTTGTTTTGCATTGCATAACTTGCTTATACTGATCCCGCGTTGTTATATCCTAGATAATGAGCGATGGTAAATTCTGAAGGATAGAATTGATTTGTTTTGCGACTTTTATATTAAAATTTTGTTAAATTTCTCATTTTCATAGAATTGATATATTTATCCTCATATGTTTGTTTATAGAATCAAGACTAGAGGGATGGCTTTCATTGCCTGTGAGAAACAACACGAAGAAGTTTGGATGGGTCAGGAAGGTAATTAGCACTTTTCATGGTGATTCTTTTCCTTTGCTTTTGGTTGGGTTAGCTACATACAGCCATTTCACTTTTGTAGGGATAAAGAACATATAAGTAATATAACTAGAACATGCAGACACATAAAACTTTTTGTACTCTGATTTGGGATGGCATGGTTTTATATATCTTTGTAAAATAACTTTTATCATTGGTATGTTGTTAATAATAAAACAGGTTTTGGTGCTTTTGCTTTTTTGGTGGGAAAACAACTCTAGATATGACAGAAAAAGCCATTTATTTATTTTCCTCTGTTACTGTGATTATTGAAGGGGACCTGGTGCTGGGGTGAGGGGTGTGGCCTGAGGCCCCCCAGGCTGGTGCCGGGATGGGGGGCATGGCCTGAAATCCCTTGTCAAGCCCCGCCTGGTGGGGGTGCGGCCTGAAGTCCCCCGTCCTGGCACTGGGGTGGGCGAGCAGCCTGAGGTCCCCTGGCCCAGTATCAGGACGGGAAGCGCACCTTGAGGTCCCCTGTCAAGACCCACAAGGGTGGAGGAGGGCGTAAGTCTTGGGTCCCTGCTGATGGCTCGATAAGGCTTCTTATGGGAACTTGGCCTCAACTGTGAGTGCAGCCATCTTTGTGATGGAGTGACGGTCAATTAGCATATTCCCTCTTTATTAGGTAGAATACTGAAACTTGGTAGCCTATGGAAAACAGAAACTTATTTCTCACGGTTCTGGGGCTGGAAGTCTGAGTGCCGGCCTGTTTGGTTCTGGTCAAGTCCTCCTCTCAGGTTGCAGAGTTCCCGCTGTGTCCTCACATGGTAGAAGGGCTGGGTCCTTTCTGGGACTCCATTCATAGCGTTCATGAGGACTTTTCCAGAGGCCCCTCCTCCTCAGACCAGCCAATCAGGAGTTAGGATTTAGCATATGAGTTTGGGGGAACATAAACACTCAAACCATAGCAACAGGGTGGCTACCTGTGTTACTGGATCTTAAGCTGAGTCAGTCCAGAAATATTTAAGTTCATTTTCATTTTGTTCATTTAAATTATATACAACTTTAATCATTATATTTCAACTTTAATCATTGTTTAATTTCTTCCCTTTTTAACAGTATGTGATCGTGAGCAGTAAGAAGATTCTTTTCTATGACAGCGAACAAGATAAAGAACATTCTAATCCATATATGGTTTTAGATATAGAGTAAGTGTTTTTACTAGAATGTGTAAGAACTTGGTTTTTTAAAGTAAAAGAGAGTAACATGACAGTTTTTGTCAAGTAAGTGTATATATTAGTCACATGGTATGTCTCTTTACTCATGTAGCATAGCTGCTACCGGACTATGGTTACATTTCTTATATTTGCTTCATGCGAGTGGATGTCTGAGATACAAGTTAGCTAAGACAGTTTTATTTCATGGATCTTTACTGGTTGTTTTCTGAAATGAATTAGAAAGTTTTCTGACATTAAAATTTTCTCCAAATCTCAAGGAGTGATTGATGTAATAGAATTAGCAAGCTATTCTCTGACCTTTTAACAGGGGTCAAATAGTCAGTTTTAACTTCTGACTAGTATAGGATAACTAATGTAATTTGATCTTTTGGTAATAGTTGTTTTCTTTATTGAAAATTTTCTATAGCAAGTTGTTTCATGTCCGACCAGTTACACAGACAGATGTATATAGAGCAGATGCTAAAGAAATTCCAAGGATATTTCAGGTAAGCATAGTTTTATTTTGTTTTGGTTGGTTTTGTTTTTTGTTTTTGTTTTTTTCTTTCACCTTTAGAGATTCTAAGAGTGACGTGACATACTGAATTTTTTTTTTCGTGGGCTATCTTCAGATTACCTTTCACTTTTAGTCCGTTTAAAGGTGGTTCATTCTTTTGTGATTTTCATGCCTATTCTGTTTGGATATAATCTTAATTTTTCTCTCCATCTTACATTTTAAGGTCTGTAGTGTATTTATATTATGTTTCTGGCCTTTGCTATTCTTTTGTTCAAGGTTGCTTATGACATTTTTTTAAGCATAATCTTTCTTCTTCTGTTGATGGTTTTATGTTCGGCTCTCGAGGAAATGAAAAAAGTTGCTTATGAAGTTAAAATTTGAACCCAGTAGCCCTTTCCTTCTGATTTAAAGTGAAGTCTAATTCTTCTTCTTACTACTTTCATTTTAAAATCAGTCAGACCAGCCTTAGCCAGTTTGGTTCAATGGATAGAGCACCAGTCTGTGGACCAATGGGTCCCCGGGTTTGATTCTAGTCTAGGGCACATACCTTGGTGGCAAGCTCCTCTCTGGCCTGGAACCTAGTCAGGGCATGCACAGGAGGCAACCTGTCGATGTGTGTTTCTTTCACATCAGTGTTTCTCTGTCTTTTCCTCTCCCTTCCACTCTCGCTAAAAATCAGTAGAAAAGTATCCTCAAATGAGGATTAACAACAACAAAAAATAAAACTTCTTAAAAAAAAAATTAGACCAAAAGTTACTGAGCTCTTTCGTGTAAAAGACATTGTGTTTGGTGTACTATGGGGAATTTATTTTCTGGTGCTTAGCATGTTTATTTGGAGTATATCATACATCTTTTTCTTTTTTCTTCCTTAACTCTCCAAACACAAGTCCTTTTACTTACAGCTGTGTTTACAATTTTCACTAGTTGTCTATTTTTGAAAATCATAAAAGCATCAAGTCATATAATTGCCACATCTCTTCAGGTGATTATTTTGAAGACTCGCTCCCAGAAAAACTCTCTAACACACATCACCTGCAAATTTACCTCTTGCTAGCCTGTTCTGATCAGACTGCTGAACGAAGTAAGGTATCGTGGAGTTAAAAAAAGAGGCACCATTGAACAGGAATGATTCTTTCGAAATTAACCAAGTGATTGTATAATGACTTTTCTCTATAGCTCTTGATGAGACAGAACTTACTCATGTTTGAACATCAGGTGCATTTTCTTCTTACTGAATAACTTAGGTTCATCTTATTTTATTTATGCTATAAGAATTGTTACTATTTAAAAAACAGCTTATGTTTAGAAATCACTCATTGTGCTCTTTGGCGTTTATAGATTCTGTATGCCAATGAAGGAGAGAGTAAGAAGGAACAAGAATTTCCGGTGGAGCCAGTGGGAGAAAAGTCCAATTATATTTGCCACAAAGGACATGAATTTATCCCCACTCTCTATCATTTCCCAACCAACTGCGAGGCTTGTATGAAGCCATTGTGGCACATGTTCAAACCTCCTCCTGCTTTGGAATGCCGTCGCTGCCACATTAAGTGTCATAAAGACCACATGGACAAAAAGGAAGAGATTATAGCGCCTTGCAAAGGTAAATAGGAAGTTACTTGCTCCATCAATATTTATGTCCATGTCATTTCAAAAACACTAATTTTTTTCAAATATTTTTTCTAGTCTATTATGATATTTCAACGGCAAAGAATCTGTTGGTGTTAGCAAACTCGACGGAAGAGCAGCAGAAGTGGGTGAGTCGGTTGGTGAAAAAGATTCCAAAAAAGCCTCCAGCTCCGGACCCTTTTGCACGGTCATCTCCTAGGACGTCAATGAAGATACAGCAGAACCAGTCTATCAGACGGCCAAGTCGACAGCTTGCCCCCAATAAACCAAGGTAACAGCTAAAACTGTGGTCACGATGAAAGCGTTTTTAGAAATATTTTACAGATTTTTCTAATTACTGTTTTCTTTTCCTTGGCATTTTAATGAATTATGGAATACCAAGTGTTTGAAACTATTTAAGCATGCATGTCTCATTCATTGATTTAGGTAAATGTAATATAAATTTATTTACTAAATCACACACATATATTACACTCAACCAAAAATATTTAAAGGGCTAATTTTTTGCCATCTTTAGATATAAATAGTCATAGCATTCTAGGGTTGTACACTGAGTGGCCAGATTATTATGATCTCTGAATGCATAATAATCTGGCCACTCAGTGTATATCCTATATAATAATCCTATATAATAAAAAGGCTAATCTGCAAATTGTCCCCTCAACCAAGAGTTCAACCATTAAGTAGGTTGGCCAACCGCCCATGTCCCCTCCCCCTGGCCAGGCTGGCCGGACCCCACCCATGCATGAATTCATGCACCAGACCTCTAATATACACACACATTGAGTGGCCAGATTGTTATGCATTCAGAGATCGTAATAATCTGGCCACTCAGTGTATAAGCACATTGACCAATTTCATGCTTTAGTACACAGGACGCACACACAGATCTCCATGTGCCAGGTCATACATTGTGTTTGATATTGCACACTTCTTAAACCTCTCATACTAGATGACTTGGGAGGGAGGACTGCAGTCTTAATTCAGATTTCTAAGTTTAAAACAATAATTTGTGTTTATTTAAAGGGCAATAGAGATCAACTTTAAGAATGCAGACATTAATATGGGTGAAGTGAACACTCCTTGTAATTGAGGTGAGGTTGGGAATATGGCGTAAGTTCAGAGAGGATCATTGATGTACGAAAATACTTTTAGGGAACCAGTTTTATACGGCAGCATTAGATTAATGCAGTTCTTTACTCAGAATAAACCATGTCTTGTCGTACTAGATACAGCACTTATCAGTGTTGCTATTTATTAAAATGAACATGAAGATTTGGTTAGCTAAAGGGTATATATACTTAGATGAGGTATCTAATTTCAGGTATCCTTTTTGTTCCCTAACACAGGACCTTCAGTGTATGAATAGTGATGTTCATTGGCTGTATTATCAGAAATCTTTTCATTCTAACCACAAACATATGAAACTTTTCTTGAAACTAATATCACAAGGAAATAATTTAGAATGACAAAGGTAGAATTGGTGTTTCAGCAGTGAAAATGTTGAATTTTTATGTGAGGTATGCTAAAATATTACAAAATTAGTGATTATATGATAGTAATTAAGCTGAAGAAACTTAAAGAACTCAGACACTCAAGGTCATTTCCGTGTGCCATGTACCGAACATCTAAAAAGTATTGAATTTCTGGGATTAATTTTATAGAACTATTAGTGCATAAATGGCATTTTAATATTTTATATTGAGGTTCTCCCACATGTAATTTAACCATGTATTCTTTTATTTGGTCTTTAAAATACTCCTGTGGGGTAGATTTGGTATTATCTTTTTCTTTTTTTTTATTATTTTATTGATTTCAGAGAGGAAGGGAGAGGGAGAGAGAGGTAGAAACATCACTGATGAGAGAGAATCACTGATCGGCTGCCTCCTGTGCTTCCCACACTGGGATCAAGCCTACAACTGAGGCCTGTGCCCTGGTGGGGAGTTGAACTCTGACCTCCTCGTTTATAGGCGGGCACTCAACCACTGAGCCACGCCAGGTGGGTGTATAATCTATCTTTATGATTGAGACTCTAGAAGGACAAATAATTCATTTAGTTTCAGGACTCTAGGAGCAGTAATCTTTTTTTATTCTTTTGTCCTGTTGGACAAGTTAATGATGTCACTACATATGGTAACACACAGGATTAATTTATAGAAAGAAGCAATTTTCAGACAAAATGAGGCATCCTTCACTTCCATAACCGTTTCTTGATCACTGAGTTTCCTTTTCCTCCCTCCTCCCTGAATTCAGCATCATGGTCTGTTTAAAAGCACCTTTACTTTGGTTTTTGTTGCTTTTTGTTTTGTTTTAGTTCTGGCCCTGCCCTTCGAATAATTCTTCATTGATTTGTTAATACATTTTGCATAGCCAACAGTAAGTAATAGGGATTTCTTTCTCTCACAACTGTGCATGTAGATAGAACTAATAGCAGAACTGACTGTAATATGCGTAGAGTATTTTTGTGAAAAAGTTTTAATCTAATACACTCCGACATTTTAAATGTAAAGATGGGCACATTTAAAATATAATTTTGTTTTTTATTGCCTCTGCAACAATATTTCCATTGCTTTTAACGTCTATGTCTCCATTGCTTCATTAACTCGTAAAATTGTATTTGTTTTGACTTATGTGGATAACCATACAGTTTGCACTCATTTGGGGGTGTCACATTTTAAGAGCAGCCCAGATTGGAGGGTGTACAGAAAGAATAACTGAAGTAGTAGTGGTTCGTTTGAAAGTATTACACATGTAGCAAGGAAGAAATTAAGGAGAGTTTTCTGAAGAAATTATTTGAAAGGGTGGCAGATCATTAATAGCAACGAAGATTCATTCATTCATTTATTAAAATTTACTGATTTTTTTTTTTTACAGATAGGAACAGAGAGAGATTGAGAGCTAGAAACCTCAATGAGAGAGAAACATCGATTGGCTGCCTCCTGTACACCTCCTACTGGAGATGTGCCCGCAACCAAGTTCATGCCCTTGACCGGAATTGGACCTGGGGCCTTTCAGTCCACAGGCCAACGCTCCATCCACTGAGCCAAACGGGTTAGAGCAGCAACAAAGATTGAGTACAAGAACCGAGCAGAGGGGCGCATTTTTAACTTCGGAAGGAAGCCGTCAGACACTCAGTTGTGAGTTGGGAAGAGCAGGCTTGTAAACTGCTGGCCTGATGAGACGCTGCGGGCAGCACTGTTAGATAAGAGGGCGTGCTCCTCGGTCTGTGTGAGTGCGGTCTGACCTCACGCAGCATGGTTCCAGGGCCGAGTCAAGCACTGACTAGATGGCCTTTAATGTTCCACTGGTTTCTAGCATATTCCTGCAGAAAGGTGGGAGAGCAGTTAAAAGAGCATCTAAGAACACATAGGGACAGCATTTCTGGTGTATATTAGCAGTAAGGTAATATCTAGCTAGCTCTATTTGTATTTAATAATAGTCTTAGCACTAGTCAGTGTAGCTGTACTGTAATTTATATGGTGTCTTTTTTAAAACATATTTGGCTTTGTTAGATATCATCATACACTAAAACAAAATACCCATAAATACATCCAATTTTATTTTTTTTAAGATTTTTAAAATTGATTTTTGGAGAGGGAGACGGAAAGAGAGAGAAAGATGTGAGAGAGAGACATGTGAGAGCAAGACATCGGTCAGCTGCCTCCTGCATGTGCCCGTCAGGGACCAAGCCCACAACCCTGACTGGGCCTAGAAACAGCAACCTTTCGGTGCACGGATGACACTCAACCGAACCCCGCCAGCCACGGCACAGCCAGTGTTATTTCCTCACGTTTTTCAGTGCTGGTTCCCTTACCTTCCCCCTCGGCGTCTGTGGCCTCCTGCGTCTGATCCTCCCCTTTTCTCTGGTGAACGGCTCTAAAGTAATAACTAAATGGGTGCCAGCCGTTGTTATTAGATGTTTTTGAGGGCATAGTATGTGCCAGGCACTCTTCTATGACTGTCCTAATTTATCCTCACACCAGCCTGGGTTGGGTGTTCATTTCCACGCTCACCGGCTGAGACCGGCACCAGAAGCGTGGTGCGCCCGCGGCCACACCGCTCAGTGGCAGCCAGGAGCTCAGGTGTCGGTCTCATTCCAGCTCCGCCTCTACCTGTGCTCTCCACGCCTCCCAGCCGCTCACGGAGAAAGAGACTGACAGCTCGTAGACGTGTGAAAACGCTCTTCCGGAGACATGTTTCTTGGTAATTGTGAATTAAAAGTAAAATACCGTGTTGGAAAATTAGGAAGTTTGTGAATGAAGTGCTGACTTCTGATGAGGATAGTTAGGGGAGATCTGTCTAATTGTGTGAGTGCCAGACACAAGCTACTGGTCTCTGCTGAGGACTTTTCTCTTGAATTAGTTTTCTCTTAAAGACCTTTTTCCTTAACTTAAATTATTGTGGTGCCATTGGTTAGTAGGCTCATATAGGTTTCAAGTGTCGATTTCTATAATGCAATATCTATATATTGCACTGTGTGCCCACCTTCCAAAACCAAATCTTCCATCACCATATATTAGGTCTTCTTCACGCCACCAAAGATGTTTTGTGAAAAATGCAATATTTAAGCCTTAAAGAAAAGTATAAAGCAAGAACTGAAAAAATTCTCTTCCAGTTTTACGAAGTAAGGCATTGCAAACACAGCTTAAACTAGGAGTGGAGGGGACTATTTTGTCATTATTTCCTTCTTTTATTCCTTTTCTAAAAATCAGGAAATTAAAAGAGTAATGTTTTGGGGAAGCTAATAAGGTTATATACAATTTGAATTGTCAAAAAAGTTCATAAATGAATTAGAAGAAATAATGTATCTAATCTTAGATTGGAGAATTTTCTAAGAATAAAAACAAAGGAAGTAAAAAAGTGACTAACCAAAAGAAAAGCCTTGAAATTTTAAAAACATCTATTTGCACTAATATATATATACATATACATACATATATATATACATATATATATGTGTATATAATATATATATATATATATATATATATGGATAGTTCTCAAAGAAATCGTTGAGAAAAAGGAGGGTGCCTCTTCCCAATATAAAATTAGTGAGGAATGTGCAGGCATTGCCATAAAGATGGAAAAGTGCAACCTGGTTATGAGGCGAAGAAATTTAAATTAAAACTGACATGTTAACATCGTTTTCACACGCCACACTGCTGAAAGGGGCTAAGAAACTTGTATTGGCCGCGTGTGAAGAAACGGGCATCATGTCTGCTGGCAGAACAGAATTAACTGCCCTCCTGCAGCAGGCTCTGGCAGTGAGATTCCCAGGCCTGAAGTGACTGAATAATTAAATGAGTGAGAGACAATTAGACAGATACTTACAGGAAGTTTAAGTGTTTATCAGATCCATTAATGGTGTGGAGGCCAAAGGAAAGTGGAGAATTTTGCCTGCAGGCATCGAGAAAGCTGTCCCAAGAATGGAGTATGGGTAACGTTCCGGGAAAAGACAGTTCCAGGCAAACGTGACGGGCAGAGGGACTGGGCTGTAGAATTCCCTGGTGTCCGTGGTCTTTGATTGGAGTGGCAGGCAATGGTGCGGGAGAGGGAGCTCTGAGCCCCGTTGAAAGGAACATGTACGTGTTTTTTTGTTTTGTTTTGTTTTTTAATGTATTTTATTGATATTTTACAGAGAGGAAGGGAGAGGGACAGAGAGTTAGAAACATCAATGAGAGACATTGATCAGCTGCCTCCTGCACGCCCCCCACTTGGGGATGTGCCCGCAACCAAGATAGATGCCCTTGACTGGAATCGAACCTGGGACCTTTCATTCCCCAGGCCGATGCTCTATCCACTGAGCCACACCAGTTTCAGCAGGACCATGTACGTTTTGCTGCAGTTTATCTTTTGTTCTTCAGACTGAAGGCTTCCAACAGGAGTTGGTGTGTGTGACTTGCGGAGGCCCCGCCCGCAGAGCTGACAGTGGGAGAAGGCGGCTGAAGAGAGACTTCTAAGTTGAAACGACGGGAATTAGATGACTGGCAAGGGGAGGGGGAGTTTTAAGGGGAGTGCTTGTCATGCATTGCTCCGAGGGCCA
Source organism: Lasiurus borealis (assembly GCA_004026805.1). Lineage (NCBI taxonomy): Eukaryota > Metazoa > Chordata > Mammalia > Chiroptera > Vespertilionidae > Lasiurus > Lasiurus borealis. The sequence goes on along the minus strand of PVJN01029280.1, from coordinate 12,491 downwards.
GTGATTAGACTTAAAATGTGAAAGGTACACATTCAAATGTCTGGAAGGATTTAAAGTGCAGGCTTCTCACAAAATAGCTGAAAGTGGGTGGACACTCAGAAGGCCCACTGATCTCAGTCTCCCGAGTGGGAGAGTGGAAACCATCGCTAAAAGTTACTTTCTGGGTAAGCTAGAAAGGTTAGTATGTGTTAGGTTGTGATGCCTGTTAAATGAGTAATTATATCTGAGTTTCTATATTTTTTCAGATATTCTGTTTTCAGCCATTTTTTAAATAGAGTAATTTGAGTTGGTTTGTTTACCTTTAAATTCGGGTAACCATCCATCAAACTGCTCTGTGAGTGATTCTCAGCCAGCCCGCTGCATCAGTATTTACCGTGGGATTTTATTTAAAATGCAAACATTTGCCCTCCTTTTGTTCGGTCCAATTATATCAGAATCTCCTGGGATGTGTCCTGGGAACATACATTATAAATAGCATTAGGCATTGGGAAAGCCACATCCACTAACATTTAAGAACCCAGTGATCACAGTGGGACTTTAGGGGCCAAACGAGTTCCTTGACATAAGTTGATGCATGAACAAAAGCTACTGCTGTTTTTAAAATAAAGATGACTGCGATATTTTAGAGGATTGGATTGGGTTGGAAAGAAGACCACATGTACCTCTGCTGTAAGTCCATTTCTTTAGCCGAGATAAGTTGCTGATGCTGCTTCTCTACCTGTGCGTTTCCCTCACCTGTGGTTTTTCCCGGCGCGTGTAACGGTTGGTGACCCATTGAGCAAGCAGGTCCTGCTGGAATGGAGAAAGCTGCATTCTGAATCTACTTCCTGTCTTTGTCTTCACTTCTCTGGTGTTATGAACGCATACCTGGCCAACATGATTATACGCGTCTATATACATAAAAGCCTAAGCGACGGTTACAGCCCAAAAGCCGGTTGGCAGTCACTGTGATGCGCACTGACCACCGGGGGCAGATGCTCAGTGCAGGAACTGCCCCCCGGTGGTCAGTGTGCTCCCACAGACAACCCCCTGTGCCGGCCAACCTCCCATGGTCCCGCCCCCCTGCTGACCCCTCCCCCCAGCTAAGGCTCCAGGCACTGGAGGGTCTGGGTCCAGGAACCTGACGGGAGAGCAGCCCTGATTGAGGCAGAGTGGCAGCCCAGAGGGGCAGAGGGGGCAGAGGAGCAGGGCAGCAGCCTAGCTGAAAAGCCGTAAAGTCACCTCCACCACCACCACCTTACCTCTGCCACCGCCCCACGTGCACGCACCGTGTGCCCTTCTGTCCCATCAGCCACTTCTAGCTCAGCCCCGTGCCTTTCCGGCTCCCAGCTGCTGATTGGCTAGTGCTCCTACGGCCTTGTGTCACCATTGGCCGGAGTCAGCTATCTATCATGCTTGGCAGAGCCCTGAAGAAAGGTGTGGCTGAGAGAGGAGAGGCAACCTGTCTGTCTGTCTGTCTGTCTGTCAGCAACTCCGCCCCAGGGAGCGTGAGGCGGCCGAGGGCAGGCGGGAAGTAGAATGTATTCCCCCTCAGAGCACAGCTGGTGTCCAGGCCGTTTGGGGCGCTGTCTGTGGTCTCTGCGTGCCGCCACCTCAGCACATCCACATCGAGATCGGACCTGCTGCCAACCTCCTGTGGTCCTTACCTCCGCCCGCAGGTCCTGATCCACTCCCCGCCCCGTACGAATTCGTGCACCAGGCCTCCACTTCATATATGAGAGAGACTTTCCTGGCTGTTTCCTTCTTAATCATGTCATTGATGGAGGGAAATAAACATGCTCATGCACATTCACAGTGTGACTTCTAGGTCATGGTTGATGAAACTGCCGTTTCTAAAGAGTGTTCTTAGAGTGTAAATCTGCAACCTCCCATTACAGATTGCTTGACTTGGCATTTAAAGACTGGGATTGGTCATTTGATGATGTTGATGGTGGTGATGATGATGACGATGATGTTTTTGATTTCTGAAGAAATAAATGGGTAAATCAAAAAGTGAAAAATGAGCTGTTTTAGTATTTTCAAGTAGTGCATGCTGTTTGCACTTGGGTTTTCCTTCTTTTTTGCTACTTTTGAAATTTAATTTTTAATAGTATATATTTGAAAAGTAGTTTTCAAGAAAGTTCCTAACTAAAATTTTTATGTTAAGTAGAAAAGTGAAATGCTATGTTCATATTCTTTTTTGGCTATATACTTTTCAATACAATTGAAATTATAATTTTTATCATGTAGAAATAACAAAAGGAACTAAATATGGTACTTTCTGTTTATTCTAAAGAAGCCATATTCAGAAAAGTCCAATTGACAGTGTGTTCAAGTTGCTACAGCTGTATTAGTTTGTGAACATAGCATGAGGTTCCTTTCTCCCTCCGTCCTCTCTCCTTCCCTCCCTGCCTTCCTCCTCTTCCCTTCCTAACTGCAAGAATTGAACCGTTAAAACTGTAAGTCCACTAAGTGCTGTGAAATAGCTGTTTCCGGGCTGGGCTGTTTGTGATGCTGTGAAGTGTTTGCTTTTTGGGAATGTCGTGTTTCTCTTGCTGAAGGTGCCAGTGATATGGTGTGTGAGTTCTTATGCTTTTAGAAAATGTCAGATAATTTGGTTAATAGCGGCCTGAGAATTCGAATGAAAATATAATATGTTTTGCATGGGATGGATTTTCAAAAAGGTCTCTCTTGATCTAAGTAAGCACATTGCAAAACATACTTATATCATGTAATATTGGGGATCTGTTTATAACCAGGATATATGGAGTATTTTATTTACTACAGTGTGTATGTTTCCATTTCATAGATTTTTAAGGATCAAATAGTCAAGTAAAGCTTGGTCCATAAATCCACTCTTCTTTCAGCCACTTGAGGCAGCTCGCAGTTAAGCTCCAAGTCAAACTTACCTTCACATGAGTTACTCAGTGACATATTGTCTAAAGCTGACAGTCAGTTACCCATGTTGAAACTGTGTGTCATGTTTGTAGCCAATATAGGAAAATCCGAAAAAGACTAAGCGCATGTACCTAAGAATAAAGAAGCAGCACGGTAAATACGTTTTATGCATGACTTTGGTGTTAAAAGTATTGTAGCTGGAAGACTAGTTTAATGGTGTATGTGGAATGCCTTTTCAAAGCTTTAACAATCTCTTACTATTTCACTGTCTCAGCTAACTGTATTTCCCCTTTCTTTGCAGCTAACTGCCTTCTGTGAATGCAGTCCTTATTCCAGGTGATCCCGTTCTTCCAGCTAAAACAAGACTGAAATATGATGGCCCAGAATTTATTGAAAAGCTGTACTTTCCTGAGAGACTAATACACACACACATACTCCCTCTATCCTGCGACATAAGTTATAAATCTTGGAGATTTTTAGAGGCTCCTGTGGAACAGGCTGAACCAGCGGAGACTGTTAGTAAAGAGCATCCCCTGCGACTCTTCCAGAAGCTCTGGGAGCCCTCTGGCAGGGGCTCACACTCACTCACACTGCGGGGCACAGGGGCGGAGAGAGGCAGAGAGACGGCCGTCCACTCCCGCAGAGCGCTCGCACCAGCACGTTCGCCGCAAGCATCTGGGCACGCATTTCACTACAGCGGGAGAGACTGCGTCTCGAAGAAGTGACCATTATACTGTGTGTGTGCGTGTGTGTGTGTGTGTGTGTGTGTGCGCGCCTGTACACACACACACGTAGTACTGTAATACTGCAAGAGGGTTTTTTAACTTCCCCCCCTTATTTTTTATACTCATTAATCAGATACCATTACTTACTACAGTTGCAACTATGCACTTGTACAAAGCCATAACGTTGGGTTATAGCACTCATTTGTGTGTTCCTGGTGGAGCTGCATGTTCATGTTGCCGTAACAGAAACTTTGAACTTAAGTATATCGGTTTCCTATTGCTTCATGATAGGCACCTTTATCCATGTTGAATGCCTTAATTTAATTTTTCCCGAGTCTCAGCCCTTTTCTGTATTAAAAAGTGTTTACCAACTCCTAGGATGCAAATTTGCTTTGCAGAAGAAGATAGTGCACTATTTTTACATAGAATGGTTACCCGTGTCAGCCTTTTTTGTTTGTATGACAATTTTTTAAAGTCTGGTGATAGAAACAGTAATGGATAGTATTAGAACTAATATATCTTTTCCGTATATCTATTATTCATCCAAGCCTTTTTACAGACCTCAGTATTAGTGTGTGACTATGAAATGTTTTCTTTGCTTGGAATTTGCTGACTACCCTAGATACGTTTTTATTTCTGGTAAGGACATTTGTGACTATTTTTACATTTCACACTCAACATTCAAAAATTATCTCAAATATAAAGAAAACTAAAACACGCTCTAGATATATTTTAAGCATTGAAATGTGATCCCTGAACCACACAATTGTGTCTGGCAATACTCAGTACGGGGTTGGGAAAGCGGTGCCTGGAAGAGGCCTCAGAGGCACTTACTGTTTGTTTTATTTAAATGCTGTTCGGTGGCAGCGCTGCAGGCCGTGCCCGCTGACGTCTCGCCCCTCGGACGCCTGTGCTCCCCGTGACGTGTGCCGCGGTGAGAGGCGCCGGGTGGGACTGTGCAGTCTGGTCAGTCTCTGTGCGCACGAACACACAGTGTGGTGTGGTAGGACACTGCAATGAAGGAACTAACGTTTCATCGTTCCCGGGGGCCGGGGGAGACGGTGAAGGTGGGTCCCCGGGACAGACACTGTCGTGGAAACGGAGGAGCGGCCGTGGCTGCCGCTGCCCCACACGGCGTCGCGTTGCTCTCCCGGCGTCCGGCCTGCACTGCCTCACGCCGGCCGCGCTGGACCGGGCGGCAGGAGGCTCGGCGGGTCTGGTTTGGGGCACAGATTTTTTTAAAGTAAGATTTTAAAATGAGAAATATATAAAATTTATATAGAATAATTATTTCCACTCATTAGACTTGTTAAAAGGAGACTGAATTAATATTTTATATAAAGATTTTGTTACACTATGGGAGGTTCTATCATATTATTCTGAATTGGAGAGTATATATATATATTTTTAATAAACTTTATTAAGGTGAAATAATTTGAAGTTTACACATGAGTAATTGAAATATTTGAGTACAAATGGCAAACGTTTAGATTTTGGATGCTGTATATATTAGAGAATATGGAGAATCATGGTGTGATGCAACCACACGAGGAAGATCCATGTGACTTTGGGGGCGGGGGAAGGTATTCTGAGGGTGAAACCAATCTCTCCCATGGAGATTATTCACATGATGTGGTTTGACAGAGAATTTATAAAGTTGTCCAGCTAACAGATATGTGCTTAATAAAAGATTCTGACCTTGGGTAAGAATTGGCTTTTTACCCTGTTGCTGGTTTCATGTACGAACATGGATGATGCATGCACCTCCCCAGATGTCCTCTTCCCAGCACACACACTCGGTGTGATTCCGACCTGGTGTACCAGCCGGATCGTGTGCCAGCTTCTCTTTCTGGAGGCTCCAACGTTTCCGAGACGAGTGAGACCAAAAGTTGCTTCTCTCCTCACACCCGATTCCTCCGAGAGCCACAAATACCTCCTGTTGAGAACTGAGAAGTAGTGAATCCTGGGGTTCTCTGGGATTTTTGTACTTTCGTGGGGATAGCGAGACAAGTAGAAGTAAAACTGGGGTGACTGTTGAAAATTGGTGTATAATGAATTTTTGAAAATATTATCTAGAAGCAAGAATTTTTTTAAAAAAAAAATCTGGACTTTTAAAATGCTGTAGCCAAAGGGTAAGTGTCCCGGAAAACTGAGGTGCGGGTGGGAGTTTGTAAAGCCGGCCTGCGCCGGTCCCAGGAGTCTGCTGGGCAGGTGCGTTCCCAGGCGGCCAGACCCGCTGCCCGGTGCTGCCGCCGCTGCTCAGCCGGTCCCGGTCCCGGTCCCGGTGCTGACAGGCCTCGCCGGGCCCGGCTGGAGCGCGCTCTCGGAAGCGTGTTTTTAATCCCGATGGGAGGAGGGCCCACCGGAGGCTCCGCCTGTGCTAACCCCCGGCCTCCCTCCGAACAGGGGCAGACGCCACGGCCGGCCTTTCGGGCAGCACTTTGAGGAGGGCGCGGGGGGCAGTGCCGGGCGTTACGCCGGGGGACGTCAGCCCCGGTCCCCTCCCGCCCTGAGTTTTGTTTGACGTTGTGCCGAGTGGAACCGCATGACGTAGAGAATCACAGAGATCTGATCCGTGTCCTCCTTGGAACAAAAATCATGCCCCTGATTTTTCTCTCTCGAATTTGTTGCATCTTTGTGGTGATGTAATTGTATTTCATGCCTGCCTTTTATATTAAAAATAAATCATTAAGACAAGCATCTTCATCTTTTTCCTGTGCGATACTCCTGGCCATGCGCGTCTACAGAAAAAGTTTTCCCTCCGTGGCAGCCCTGACCAACTTTGAAATAATCATTTTTCATAATTTTCAGCTGGAAAATATTCAAGAACATCCGAATTGTGAGTAATATATTTATTTATAATCATTGCAAGTTGAGTTGTTTGTATTTGTTTTTGTTTTTTTTTAACTTTTTTTGTTTAATATATTTTATTGATTTTTTTCCAGAGAGGAAGAGAGAGAGATAGAAATTCAGAAACATCAATGAGAGAGAGAGACATCGATCAGCCGCCTCCTGCACACCCTCTACTGGGGATGTGCCCGCAAGCAAGGTACATGCCCTTGACCGGAATCGAACCTGGGACCTTTCAGTCCGAAGGCCTACGCTCTATCCACTGAGCCATGCCAGTCTCAGCTGTTTTTGTTTTTGTTTTTTAATTCAAAATATCTTGGCATGTGGGGTGGTTCCCGATCTGGATGCCTGGCAGTTAACTGTCAGGCGTGTGAATCTTCGGCGCTGTCGTTGAGCGCACAGAGAGGCAAAAGGTCCAATTTCACGGGAGTCTCTCTGATCTGACCTTGGTGTTTGAGGGGGGAGCACAGATGCACCTTGTGCTGGGGATGAAGGAGACCAGGCGGCTGTGCGGTCAGAAACCGGGCGGACGGGTGCTTCCAGGAAGCATCGCTGGTGATGAGCCTTCTTCCTGGGATGCGGCTCGGCTCTCTGCTCTGGGCCAGGCCGCTCCGGCTGCAGAGGGGGGATGGTCGCTGCGTTAGGAGGCGGCTTGTGTGGAGTCTGCAGTGGCTTGCGTTCCGCCCTCCCTCCCAGAGGGAGAAGGCGGGGACTCACCCCCCGGGCACATTCTGAAAGGAGTGACTTCAAACGATAAAGAACTAAGAAAAGTGTGTTTACATGTCCGAGGCACCAAAGTCACAGTCTGTATTACACCGACCAGATTGTGACTGCCCACGAGAAAGGATTTGCTTGGATTTTTAAAAAGTGGCGGCTGTGATTTGAGAGCTGCAGAGTGAATGGTCTTAGGTTAGATGGCACGTGTCTGTGCCTGCCCGCCCCCGCGGTCATTCTGAAAGGATGAGCCACAGACTATATTTTCCAGTGGCGCCTCACGTGATGGAGAAGTAACCCCACTGAAACAGGTTCAAGGCTCGGCAGAGTTCAAAACTTGAAAGTTTATTTTCCACAGGAAACCAACACACCCAATAAGTATCATTTACTTCCCACATACATGTACATACCCACCAAAGCAATGCCATTCAGTTATAAGGAGAGAAAAGAGATTTTTTTTAAGCGTTAAGCTTTATAAACTTTTATAGAAAAATACCACGTACAGTAATAATCTTGTCATGTTCAGAATATGATACTGTAATGAGAATAAAAACCCTAAGAATTGCCAGAACTCAGCAATCCTCTTCACCACATCTATTTTCAATGCGCAGAACCTGGCGGAGATACGCCGTGTGTTGTGCCAAATTCTAAGAGTGGTGACCTGCACGGCCGTGGCCCCGGGAAAACGGCAGCGTGTCCGGCCAGGGCGACTCAGTGCTTGGCGTTCTCTGAACCGGGAGGTCGCGGTTCCATTTCCGGTCGGGACACCTCCCGGCTGCAGGCTGGATCCCCAGAGGGAGGCATGCTGGAGGCGGCCAATCAGTGAAATGGTTCTCATTATTGATGTTTCTATAGCTCTTTCTCCAGAATCAATAACATATGTATGTATATATGTGTGTGTGTATATAAGTACTAATATATATGTATTTATTTTTCAAAAACAGTTTTAAAAAAAGGCAGCATTGTGCTTAAACCGAGTGCATTTCGTTAGGAATTGCTTAAAGGCACAGGATGCAGCTGAAGGACTGCTTTGGCATATGCATCCAAGCCATTTACGCTTTTGCTTGCCCTCATGTCTGTGCGGTGCCTAAGCGGGGACTGCGCTGCATTGCGATACAATAACGCCGTCCTGCGTGTCTGTGCGATTAGACACTCACCAGCCCCAGAAAGTGGACCCCGAGTCACTGGTCCCACTCTTCTTCCGACCGAGCAAAACCCCACTGGCTGCTCAGTGGCGCTGTGGAGGGGACTCCTTTCTTAAAGAGTCTGAAAGCTGGAAAACGGGTGTCGCCAGCTCTTGGGAGAGAACCGGATCATGGCTTTGAAGAGGCAAAGCCATCTCAGAGCAGTTTCTGGGTGGTTTCCTTTAACCACCAACTCAGCGCTGCGGACGTCTGAGGCCCAGCTTGACCTAATAAAGTGGGGGGTCGGGGCGGCAGGAGGAGAGGGTCATTTTTAAGCACGTGCTTGGCTGAGTCTAAAACACCTTCAGCCCCAGACTTCCAGAAAGGGGTGACTAGTTTAGAAAAGACCTCCGTGTAGCAACGAGCTCTCCTTCCCTCGGTTCCGTGCCTCAGAGTCCACGTCGCCGGTCGGAACCGCGCCTCCGTCACTCGGCCTTGGCATCCGTCTTCCGGTAGCGGAGCACCGTGGCCGTCACCCACACGTTCAAAGCCAGCGTGACCACAAAGCGTAAGAGGACTGCAGTCGGGCGGGAGGAGAAAAAGCGTGTGTTAAAGACCGGGCTCGCGTCAGAGCACAGAACCATCCTGCGCTGAAAGCCTGAATCCGGCCTCCCGCCCCCGCCCCCTCGAAGAAGGGAGACCTAGAACCTCAGATCCCGAGAGCGCTGGGACAGCGCGGTCCCCGGTGGGGTTCCAGGTATTTCTGGGGGACGATCCTCCCATCGTGACTCTCGTGGGCCACGTGGCCTGCCTGCACGAACCATCGTTTATCTCCCGTGTTTCGCCTGGCGGACCCTGGCTCTGCCCGGTAAGGAACATCACCACTGCCCACCCCCTCTCAGTCACCGCTAAGTCTCAGCCCACGGCGGGGGAAGGGAAGGGGGGAGCGCTCTGCTAGGGTCATCCTGAGAAAAACGCCCAGACGTCAAAGCCCGGGCTGTGCTGAGGTAACCATGGAAACGTGGCTCTTTCCAAAAAAGTGCTGGTGGCGGAGCCCTCCTGGGGAAGAAGACGGTTGAGATCTGGGTCTGGTCTCCGGTACGAAGGAGCTAACCGGGCTCTCAGAGGGCGTCTCCATAGAAACAGGGCACTTTCGGGGACAGGGGTCCCCTGAGGCAGCCTCGGCCGTCACCAAAGCCGCCGCATGTTCAGTCTTTCAACTTGGTTTTCAGCGGCGGTGGTGGCTGGGTTAGGGTTTGGCCGCTGAGGGCCAGCGGGCCGGTGAGGAAGGCCTGCCCGCCCTTTCCTCTCTCCGCCCGAGTTTGTGCTGCCGCCCCGGGGAGGGGCCGCCCTGCACCCCCTCTGCAGCAGTACTTCCGCCCAGGGACGTGCTTCAGGACGAGGGGACCCTCTTTGTAAACATTCCCCAAAATGTCTTTACCGCCCTAACTGGTGTGGCTCAGTGGATAGAGCGTCGGCCTGCGGACTGAAGGGTCCCAGGTTCCTTTCTGGTCAGGGGTGTGTGCCTTGGTTGCAGGCACATCTCCAGTGGGGGGCAAGCAGGAGGCGGCTGATCAATGTCTCTCTGTCATCGATGTTTCTAACTCTCTATCCCTCTCCCTTCCTCTCTATGAAAAATCAATAAAATATACTAAAAAATAAAAACAAAAAACGTCTTTACCGCACAGTTGGGGAGGTGAAACCTCTGAGGGTACCCCAGCATTCTCTCCGCCACAGGGTCCCTCTTAAGAAAAGCAAGGACACGGACTCAAAGGGTTCTTTCTGTGCCCCCCCTGCTGTACAGGGCTCTCCGCTGCTGTGGGCTGGACCATCGTGACACCACCTCCCCCTCCTCAGCGCCCCCTGCGCTGCCCTGCCTCTGACCCTCCCAGACCAGGCCTCGCCTCCTCCTGGGTCCCCGACCTCTAAGGCCGCTGCTTGTCAGTCTCTCCCCACCTTCTCCAGGCCGCCCCCCAGCTTCTGCCAGCCCCGCAGGCCCCTGCAGGCACCCGCCCATCCTGCTCCTTCCACCACAGTCCACCAGGCCTTCCCCAGCTCCCACTGGCCGGCCGGACGCCCCACCAGGACTGGAGCGGACTCCGGGGCCACAGAGGAGGTGCTCGGCCACAGACGGAGACCAGGAGCCTGTGCCTGGCTCTGCCCATATGACACGGGGGAGCCGGGGACCCACTAACCCCTACGACATCGACCAACGACGGAGTCAAAGGCCGGTGCAAGAGGCAGCGGGCAGAAGACACTGCTTACTTGTGAGGTCCTGGGTTGTCAGTAAGGTGGTCACTATTCTCGCTGCAAGAGAAAGTTTCCCCGGTCAATACCACCGTGCTTCTCAGCCGGCCGGGCGTGGAGCCAGGGTCCTTCCATTTTAAAGCCAGGGCGGGTGCTCACTGTTCCCCAAGACTCTGCCCGCCTGGAGCGCTCCCGGCCAAGCCCGCCCGCTCCCCGACGTTCTGTGCAGCCGCCCCCCACCCCAAACCCAGCTTTTGATCTCCCTTACACAGTGAGCCCCTGGGAAGGCTCACTGAGGGAAGGGCTCCCCTCAGTCAATCCCACGTGAGATCACTGAGGGCCACCCCCTCGTTGTGTAAATGAAGGCAACGAGGCCCGGGTGGGGGTGGGGATAGGGGTCCGGGGTTTTAGGGGTGGGGGGTGCGGGCGGGGGGAAGGGCTCCGTGCTCACTGGCGCTGGTGTAGGCGGCCAGGCCCCAGGTCAGCGCGCTCACGGCCCCCGAGTCGCGGCTCTCCCACAGGCACTGCAGCTGCGCCACCTTGCTGGCCGCGCTGATGAAGGTGCACAGGTTCTAGGGCAGAGGGACAGACGGACGGGGAGACGGTTAGAGTCCCCCACCCGTGGGAGCAGAGCCCTGGAAGCCCCATCTCAGGTGGACGAGAGCCCCTGCACCAGGCCAGATCCAGGCCAGACCCAGGCCAGACCCAGGCCAGCGAGACGCGTTTACCAGCCGCCCGGCCCGCTGCTGCTGAGTGTGATCAGATGCTGTCTGACCCCCGCCGGCATCCCCTTCTCACAGCGCGTGTTTGGGGCCCAGGAAGGGAAGGTGCGGGGAGAGGGCTTTCCCCTCCGCCCAGGAGGACAGGGGGAAGGCGCCAGTGGCCGCTGGGTCACCACTAATATAAGGACCGGAAGCTCCTTAATTCTGCCCGGTCCCCAGCCCGGGTCTCCGGGCGCCAGAAGGGAAGTGAAACGCGCCCCCATCTCTCTCCCCTGTGGGGAGAGCCCGCACTTTCTTCCACCACCGCCCTGGGTGCGGGTGGAGTGAGCAGGTGGACCTCCGATCCGCCAGGAGCTCGGGGACAGGGAGAGGGGGTGACGGAGAAGAGGGGGTGACAGGGAAGAGGGGGGGACAGGAAGAGGGGGTGTCGGGCGGCACTCACCATGGCCAGGTCTATGACCCACTTCCGCAGGACGAGCAGGAACCAGGAGGCCGCAAACCTCCCTGAGTCAAGGAAGTGGCTGCGCTGGCGTGGGAACCCACCCGGACCCCGGGGGGACCGGGCACCCCGGGAAAGACAAGGCCAGGAGCCCGCAGCACAGAGCGGGTGCCAGTGGGCTGTGGTAGCTGTGGTAACACAGTCAGGCGTTCTCATCACCCTGACTTAGATTCTGGGGGGGATTTTGGGGGGAAGAAAGACAGCTCCCCTTAAAGGAGAGGCAGACCTCGGAGCAGGGGTGTGTCTGCTCAGCAGGCCCGGGGCGAGCGCCCTCCACCGCCCACAGGCGCCCTGGCCTGGGAGTGGCGGGCACCTCCCGGGCGGTGGGGACACTGGCTGGCATGGAGTCTGCCCCAGGGATTCTTTTTTTTTTTAATACATTCTATTGATTTTTCACGGAGAAGAAGAGAGAGGGATGGAGAGTCAGAAACATCGATGAGAGAGAGACATCCATCAGCCGCCTCCTGCACGCCCCCCACTGGGGATGTGCCCGCCACCCAGGTCCATGCCCTTGACCGGAATCGAACCCGGGACCCTTCAGTCCGCAGGCCAACACTCTCTCCACTGAGCCACACCGGTTTCGGCTGCCCCGGGGGATTCTTGCTAGTGCCGCCGGAAAGGCGCCAGGGGTGACGGCGGCTGAATGAGACCCCGCTCCGCCCGCACCCCTCACCCCCCCGCCCCCCCCACTCCGTGCAGAAGGATACAGGGCGATGTAGGGCGCCAGCCGGTA
>PVJN01029279.1:0-26563 GCA_004026805.1 Lasiurus borealis | reverse complement strand
AGAGAGAGAGAGAGAGAGAGAGAGAGAGAGAGAGAGAGAGAGACTGCAGGCCCCGGGCAGACAAATTGCCGATGGGCTTGTGGGAGGGAAAGATAGCGAGGGAGACAAATGAAAAGTCACCAACAGGATACTGACACGAAATCTCCGCAAAGCGTTCAAAATTCTCCAGCTGCCACGCTTTTAATTTGCTACCGTTCTAATTAAAATGCAAATTAAATTTATAATTAGCATCCGCGCTTTGTAAAGGAACCTTCTTGGGCGCCGCAAACATATGGGATGATGCCGGGGTGCAAAGTTTGTAAAGCAGAAGTCACGGTTACAGAATCGTGGGGCGGGGTGGAGGCGGGGTGGGGGTGCGGCAAGGGGGGGGCTTTTATCTCCCCCCCCGCCCCCGGGAGGGGAGTTGCGTGTCTGTGCAGAGGTGGGCTGGCGGTGGGCCGGGTCCTCGGAGAAGTGGGTGACCGGCCGGCCCGTCGCAACAAAAGAACTGCTGAATGCGGGAGATCGGCGGCGGGAGTGTGACTGGTGTTGATCAGGTGTCAAGGGGGTGACCCTGGATGTCATCGGGATTGTGTAGCAGCCGCCACGAGGCAAAAGGGGTCAGGCCTTCTCATCAGAAAGTCTATGGCCAAAATTAACCGCTGCTTGCTTCCAGATAATTAATTTAAAAATTGATGGGGAACAGAGTACCCAAATTACCTCATGATTCGCTCATGGATCATGTTTGCAAAGTAAACTCTCGCCCCGAGGCGGGGAGGGCGGCGGCGGGGATGTGGGAGATCGTGGTGGGGGTGGGGCGGGGAGACAGGGGGTGGCGTGGGGTTCGGCGGGCTGGGGAGTTGGCTGAAGGAGCAGGTCTTAGCTCTGCACTCCTTTTAAGCTTCAGGATGTCCCGCTGAGACTTCTGTTCTTTTTCTTCAGAAATACGCTGGTGTTCCCTGTGGCTCAGGGGGCAGAAATATCCAGCCTGCAGATGCAAAAAGGAAAAAAAAAAAAAACTACGGTGAAATTGCGTCAGACTCCATTGTTTGGGCCCAGGAATCTTCACGAATTAAAAACCAAAGCCAACACCTGGTGGCTCCTGGGCGCGCTGTTTCCTTCCCAGCAAAGGCCGCCCCGCCCCCCGAAGCGCCGTTAATATTCCAGAAAGTCGCCTTTATCTCCCGGCCGGCTCTGCATCAGATACTTGGAGACGTGAATGTAACAGGAATGAATATTTCATAGACGTGTGTTAAGCTGTTATTAAACTATAATGTAAAGCAGGATTGCAGGCATGCTTTTATATGTCACCAAGTCAATTAAAATGATAAGCCTGTCATATCCCTCGCGTGGTCCCGTGCGAGCTGCGTTTCTCAGGCAGGGAGGGCGGGCCACCCGGCGCTCGGGCGGGAGGCAGGGGCCTCCGGGGCCATGGGCAGCACTGCTCTGAGGGGCAGGCGCCCTGAGTTGATTTTTATTTGGGGTCACAAAAATGGCATTAGGCCCTTTTTTTAAAAATATATTTCTTATTGATTTCAGAGAGGAAGGGAGAAGGAGAGAGAGAAATAGAAACATCAACAATGAGAGACAATCATGGATCGGCTGCCTCCTGCACGCCCCATGCTGTGGATGGAATCTGCAACCCGGGCATGTGCCCTGGAATGGAATGGAACCCAGGACCCTTCAGTCTGCTCTATCCACTGGGCCACACCGGCTAAGGAGGCATTTGGCATTCTTAAAGGCCAGTGCTTACCAAATGACACTGCGGGTGTATTTGGGGAGAACACGTCAGTGCGTGGAACGTAAAGGTGTCCAAATAAATCCCTGGTGAGCACGCCGCCCTTGACTTGCATAAAAGTGACTTGGCATCTGCCGGAGAAAAATGTCACAGGAAACTGAAGACAGACAAGGAAATAAAAACCCAGTGTGGCTCAGTGGACAGAGCACTGGCCTGCGGACTGACTGGTCCCGGGTTCGATTCCGGTCAATTACACATGCCGGGGTTGTGGGCTCGATCCCCAGGAGGGGGCGTGCAGGAGGCAGCCGATTAGTGCTCTCATCGTGGATGTTTCTGTCTCTATCCCCACTCCCATCCTCTCTGAAATCAATAAAAAAATATATTTTTTAAGAAACGAACGAGGGCCATCGTAGTATCGCACTGAAAAACCCATAGACACCGAACTGCAGGCTTTAATAAAAACCAGCGTCTTGCTGGCATCTCGCTGGCGTCGTTAGGAGGAACCTTCCAGAGCCCGGCTGGCTGGCGGGCCTCGCGGGCCTTCCGCAAAGTTCACCGCTTTCCCAAACTTCCTGCGCCCGGCGGTCCCTCCCGGGCAGCGGCCATTGTCAAAACGGGATGCGGGAAGATGACGCGCTGACAGGTTTGACATCACTCAATTAATCAAGGCCTCTCCAAAGAAAGCAGCAGCTTTCTGCCCGTTGGGCGGTGAAAGGGGGCCGCGGAGAGCCCCAGAATGCGGTCCCGGCCCCGGTCCCGCCGTGTCAGGAATGCGGGGCCCCCCCAGCCAGCCCTCTGTGCGAGCACAAAGGGCCGGGAGCGGAGCCGGGAGGCAAGCTCTGCCCCATTTCTAATGGTTGCCCTCCGCTCATTCAGAAAATGAAGTCACCTTTGTGGCGGCTTCATGAACCGCTGGGTAATCAAAATTATTATGCCGCCACCTGTTGTCCGTTAATTATTCGGAGGAGATACTCATAAATCATAAACACCGGACAATAAATCAAACTGTCAGTGGCCGGGTCAAAGGTCGCCCGCGAGGAGTGACAGGTCAGCCACAGGGTGCGAGAGAGCAGGGGTTCCGAGCATCACTCATTGTCAAGCCCTGTGGGGACCGGTGGCCGGGGGAACAAAGGGGGAGCTGGAATTCCCGGTGGGGAGAGGCCTCGGGCGCAAGGGGAACCGAACCCACCGCCAGACGGTCCGGCCGGGCCCGGCTGAGGACGGCTGCAGGCCCGCAACCTTGTTGCAGACAGCGCTGCTTGGGGGAAAGGTGTGCTGAGCTACAGGATCAGGGCATTATCTTCCCCATTTCCTCCTCAGTGCAGAATGCCCTGGAACATTCGCTTCCTGGTGCGTCTTGTTTGTGTGGAAATCCTCACACGAGGATGTATTTCCATTAATTTTTAGAGAGAGTGGAAGAGAGAGAGAGGGAACGGCAGAGAGAAACAGATAGGTGAGAAACACACTGATTGGTTGCCTCCTGCACGCACCCGCAACTGAGGTACGGGCCCTGGACCGGAATTGAACCTGGGACTCTTCAGTCCATAGGCCGACACTCTATCCACTGAGCCACACCAGCCAGGGCTTCCTGGTGCCTGTTCATCGGGATGATCACTGGGCGGTGCTTCGAGCATCTTCCTCCCTAAATGCATTGGGTTTGGAGCATGTGTGTCTGGGGTGTGATAAGAAATTGAACTGCATTGAATGTGTTCAACTCATTGCTTTTCACCCCCCACCCCCCTCGCCCCGTATTTAGACCAGTGTGGATGGGTGGGTGGGCGGCCTCGATTTGAAACCCAGGGAGGAGTGCCTAGTTTCAGATAGGGTGGACGCTGCTTTAGGGTGAGGCACCAGCCAGGCACGTGACCAGGCAGCTGGCAGGCAGAGGGGGTGCACTGCCCACTGTTTGAATCCAATTCTGCAAAATGGATGCTCTGACTTTCTTACAAATGTCTCTCCAGCCTGGCCGGTGTTGCTCAATGGATAGAGCATCAGCCCGCATACCCAAGGGTCCTGGGTTCCATCTCCATCAAGAGCACGTACCTCAGTTGCAGGCTCCTCCTTAGCCTGGGCCCTGGTTGGGGCTTGTGCAAGAGGCAACCAATCCATGTGTTTCTCTCACATGGATGTTTCTCTTTCTTTCCCTCTCTTTTCCACTCTCCCTAAAAATCAATGGAAAAATCTCCTTGGATGAGGATTAACTAACTAACTCACTCACTAACTAACTAAAGCTCTAGCAGGTTTGGCTCAGTGGATAGAGCATCAGCCTGTGGACTGAAGAGTCCCAGGTTTGATTCCAGTCAAGGGCACGTACCTGGGTTGCAGGCTCGATCCCCGGTAGAGGGCATATAGGAGGCAGCCAATCAATGATTCTCTCTCATCACTGACCTTTCTATCTCTCCCCTCTCCCTTCCTCTCTGGAATCAATACACATACATTGTTAAAAATGAAGTAAAATAAGTAAAGTAAATGAACAATGTCTCTCAAAGACCAAGTTTCCCTCTCTGTGCTCATTGGTTCTTTTCTGCTCAGATGAGCATAGCTTCCCTCGGAGGACAGGAGCACGGGGTCCGTGTCACCCTAAGGAAGGAAGAGGGCAGGAGCCAGGAAGAATCAGAGAGCCAGATACGGGGCCTTAGGGGATGCTTCTCACACACAGGACAGCCATGCCTGGCACACCTGCAGAAACACGTCCCGAGAAATGCATGATGGGCGATGTCGTCATTGTGCGAGCATCACAGAGTGCATTCCACGAACCCCGGGGTAGATTGTTAGCCTATTGCTCCTCCGCTACAAGATAGATGCCACGTTACTGAGCGGAACCCTCTGGTCACACTGCTCTGGCTCCATGTCACTAGGCAACAGGAATGTTCAGCTCGATTACAATGGTCCTAGAGGCCTGGTGCATGAAAATTCATGCACTTGGGGTCTGGGGCTAGGGGGTCCAGTCAGTCCAGCCTGTGCCCCCTCGCAGTCTGGGACCCCTCAGGGGATGTCCCAGGGGATCGGGCCCAAGCTGGCAGTCAGACATCCTCCGCATTCACTCGCAGCCGTCAGTCCAGCTGTGGCTGAGCAGCCTCCCCCTGTGGGAGATGTTTCTCTCTTTCTCTCCTTCTCTCTTCCACTCTCTCTGAAAATCAATGGAAAAATATCCTCAGGTGAAGATTTAAAGAAAGGTGGGGGGGGGATTGACTGAGGCCAGGGTAGGGGGGCAGGGAACGCAACGATTAGGAAAACTGATGGGCGCCAGTGCTTCTAGGCAGGCACTGGCAAGAAGTTGGAAGGCATCGCTTTAAAGCCCCACCTTCTGATAGGTCTGCCTGGTCTTCTGATGTTTAAGGCAAAGGAAAGACTTTTCCAACTGAGGTCGGATGGCCCAACTCACTTTTAATTCCCTTGCTCGAGGCGTGTTTGTAAACCGCCTCAGACCCTCAGTGGCAGAGGGGAGGAGTAAATGGACATGCGTCCCGAGGTCTTGATGAAGTTACAGTTTTAAGGACCAAGTCCCCGCGAGGCCTGGGCAGTGGCTGTGCGCCTGAGTGTTACCTAGGTGATAAGACACATCGCCACCACTTCCGGGGGCTAGTCATTTCCACATCCACTGACATCATCACGGTCCTTCTGGGGGTCCGTGAGCTCTGCAAGGTTGGGGGCCGCTGCTGGAAAGGGTGCCATGAGGGCTCCATGGGTAAATCTGTTAGGAAAACGTCATCTGATCTTGGTGGTGGGGCAACGTGTGTGCAAAGTGAGCTTCGTTTGCGTGTTTGTAAAGTGAGCTTCGTTTGTGTGTTTGTAAAGTGAGCTTCGTTTTGATGCCTTTGGCCGGGGTGATTATATGAATCAACTTCAGGGCCAGGGTGAAGATTATTCATGATGCATTAAAAGTGATTGGCTCTTAATTGCTTCTCTGTAAGACAAGGGCCTGGAGTCTCAGGGTGAGGCAGTTTGCTGGCACGCAGCAAATTCAACTTTGAGAAAGGGCCCTTTGAAAACAAGTGGAATCTCCGGGTGAGATATAATTACACAGAATATTTCCCTCAGAAAAGCAGAATTCGTGTTTTGTCTAAACCAGACCTTTCTTTGTTGTTGTTTATGCTTATAAAGCATTTCCATCAGAGGAATGCACATCAAAACCACGATGAGGCACCACACATTGACAAATGACAAGTGCTGGGGGATGTGGAGAAAGGAGAACCCTCGTGCACTGCTGGTGGGAATGCAGGCCGGTGCAGCCATGTGGAGAACAGTGCGGTGGGTCCTCAAAAACTGAAAGCGGAACTGCATTATGACCCAGTGATTCCACTTCGGGGATTATATCTGAAGAAACCCGAAGCATCAATCGGAAAGAATATACGCAGCCCTATGTTCATTGTAGTGTTATTTATAACTGGAGGTCTGGTGCACGAATTGGTGCATGGGTGGGGCCCCGCCACCTGGCCTGTGATCAGGACTGATTGGGGCCGGGTCACCCAGTCCCAGCAGGGGGAAGGGATGGTGGGAGTTTGTTTGGCTGCAGGGGGTTGGCTCTAGGAGTGCACTGATCACCAGGGGACAGCTTCTGTGTTGAGCATCTGCTCCCTGGTGATCAGTTCGTGTCACAGCGACAGGTCACTTAGGCTTTTATACATGTAGTAGTGCCCTGGTGCACAGATTCGTGCACATTGAAAGGAAATCAATTAGAAGGTGGCTGGCAGGGCAGGACTGGGTGAGATGGGCTGGACACACCCTGAAGCCAACCACCCATGATCCCTCCCTGGCTGGCAGGACCTGGGGTGGCACTGGGGCTCGAAGGATGGCTGCAGAGCAAGCGGGATCCCTCTTAGCCTGGCCTGCAGAGATCAGGCCAAAACAGTCTCGCCAACACCCCCTGAGGGGTCCTGGATTATGAGAGGGCGATTCTCGGGTGATGCACCCCTGAATCAGGCTCCCTCCTCTCGGGTTCCAGGGTGTGTCACCCGAGAACTGCTGCTGCTAAGTCACTGCAACTTGGCAACTCCTGTGTTGAGTGTCTGCCCCCTGGTGATCAGTGCACATCTTAGCTACCAATCAGAAGGTTGCTTAGCCTTTTAAATAGATAGATAGATAGCCAAGATCTGGAAGCAGGCCAAGTTCCCTTCCATAGATGAGTGGATAAAAGAGCCGAGGGACATTGACACAGTGGAATACTACTAAACCATCAAAAAGAAAAAACTTTACCCTTTGGGGCAGCACGGATGGACCTGGAGAACATTATGTTATGTGAGAAAGACAATTATCGTGTGATTTCGCTCATATGTGGAGTCTAATGAACAAACCGAATTGACAAGCAAAATAGAGACAGATTCACAGATAGAGGTTGACAGCCAAAGGAGGGGATAAGGAGGTGGAAGGAGTGAGCAAAAAGGGAAAAAAATAGAATGAACTTATGAACATGGAAAACAGTGTGGTGACTGCCTGGTGGGGGGTGTGGGTGGAGGTGAAAGATGGTATAGGGGGATAAGTGATGATGGAAGAAATAAATAAAATAAAGAACAAATATTCATTACTTTGTATTATTTATAAGTGTATTTAGTAAATATATATCCAAGTAGACTTGGATTGCCTATCACAGTGGTCGGCAAACCACGGCTTGAGAGTCACATGTGGTTCTCGAGCCGCAGTTTGCTGCTCTGTTGACTAATGAGTTTGCCAACCACTGGCCTATCATATCTCAGACCTAGGCATCACGGGAAAAGTGAGAATGGTCACAAGTGAAATGATTGGTTCCAAGATTTCCTCTCTCAAACGCCCTCAGCTAAC
This sequence comes from Lasiurus borealis, assembly GCA_004026805.1. Taxonomy (NCBI): domain Eukaryota; kingdom Metazoa; phylum Chordata; class Mammalia; order Chiroptera; family Vespertilionidae; genus Lasiurus; species Lasiurus borealis. Next base: position 19,068 of record PVJN01029279.1, on the reverse strand, counting down.
TGTATTTCAAGACGCTACTATCTCCGTTGTGTTTTCAATTCAAATTTTACTCTAATGCCTTTGCAGACCCTTCCCTCCTCCTACACACACCGGGCATGAGCACTTTTCCATAAAACATTATCCTTTTATAAAAATGTTTTCCTGGGCCAGCTGGCATGGCTCAGTGGTTGAGCGTTGGCCTATGAATCAGGAAGTCATGGTTCAATTCCTGGTCAGGGCACATGCCTGGGTCGTGGCCTCCGTCCACATCGTGGGGCATGCAGGAGGCCACCGATCTATGATTCTCTCTCATCAGTGATGTTTCCATGTCTCTCTCCCACTCCCTTCCTCTCTGAAATCAATAAAAAAAATTATAAAAATAAAAATGTTTTCCCCTTTGGCTACTCATGCACCAGGGGCAGCAGTGACTTGCTGGGTAAAAGTGGGTGTGGATTCTCCAAGTTCATTAGCCCCATGGACCTGTGTTACCTCTTACCATCAGTGGATCTATTACAGGGGAAATGTGTGCTCTTCCACGAGGACTGGGCCGAATTGAGCGTGTGGCCTGTGACATTCCACTGTAGGGTAAAGGCCAGAGGAATGATCCCCAGCATTCTTCCACACCTCCCTTCTATTGTATGTGTGTGTGTGTGTGTGTGTGTTTTTCTGTTCTGAAGGTTTGCCTTTTCTTGGCAAGAGACAGGTATGTACCGGATCAAAAGCTAGTGGGAGCCCTGGCTCAGTAGATAGAGCTTCAGCCTGCAGACTGAAGGGTTTGATTTTGGTCAAGAGCATGTGCCTGGCTCCATCCCCAGGAGGCTGTGTGCAGGAGGCAGCCAACCTGTGCAGGAGGCCCCCAACCCATGATTCTCTCATCACAGATGTTTCTAGCTCTCCCTTCCTCTCCCTTCCTCTCTGAAATCTATCTATCTATCTATCTATCTATCTATCTATCTATCTATCTACACACACACACACACACACACACACACACACATATATATATATATATATATATATATATACATATATACACACACACACACACACATACACTAGAGGCCTGGTGTATGAAATTCGTGCAAGGGGGTGGGGTGTCCTTTAGCCCAGCCTGCTCCCTCTCAAATCTGGAACCCCTTGAGGGATGTCCGACTGCCTGTTTAGGCCCAATCCAGGTAGGATCAGGCCTAAAGGGGCATTCAGACATCCCTCTCACAATCCAGGACTGCTGGCTCCCAACTGCTCACCTGCCTGCCTTCCTGATTCCCCCTAACTCCTTCTGCCTGCTAACCTGATAACCCCCTAACCACTCCTCTGACAGCCTGATTAATGCCCAACTGCTCCACTGCCAGCCTGTTTGCCCCTAATTGCCCTCCCCTGCAGGCTTGATCACTCCCAACTGCCCTCCCTTGCAGGCCTGGTCCCTGCCAACTGCCCTCTCTTGCTGGCCATCTTGTGTCCACATGGAGGCAGGATCTTTTGACCACATGGGGGCATTTTGTATGTTGGAGTGATGGTCAATCTGCATATTACTCTTTTTTAAAAAAAATATATTTTATTGATTTTTTACAGAGAGGAAGGGAGAGGGATAGAAAGTCAAAAACATTGATGAGAGAGAGAGACATCTATCAGCTTCCTCCTGCATGCCTCCTACTGGAGTTGTGCCCGCAAGCAAGGTACATGCCCCTGACCGGAATTGAACCTGGGACCTTTCAGTCCGCAGGCTGACGCTCTATCCACTGAGCCAAACGGGTCTCGGCTGCATATTACTCTTTTATTAGATTGGATATATACATAGCTCGTGGGAGCAGTCGAGTAATCTACACATCTCCACCAACATTGCAACTTCGGGCTGTAATCCTCCCCCCGCCACACTGAACAGTTCGCACCTCCATGCTGTGGCCTTCAATGCCTCTCCGATGGTGTCTGAGGCTGAGGAACCTCTATGAGCACATGGGCAAGGTCTGCTCGCTAAGTGTCTTCTCACACCCCTGAGGACTTTTCTAGGCAATTTGCATTCCGTCATGAGAGAAGTCAGCTGGAGAGGGCTCATTGTTTCGGAGCCTGGAGAGGTATGTGAAAATATCCAGCCCTCCGGATGACTCCCGAGCGCAGACAGGCGCCAGGAGCTTTTCATCTGCACTGATACAGCCACCAAAAGGGCTATTTTGAGAGGTGAATTCACAGTTTGCTTGGATCGCAGTAATTAGTAGGCTTTCTTTCAAGATGGAGGCAGGCGGTATTTGAACTCCTGGCTGGAGAGTGACTTCATGAGACTGGAAGGAAATCCCCCCTGCACCACTCGCTTTGAAATGGTGAACTGTGATAGGTTTGTAATGCCACCAAGCTGACTTTTAAATAACTCAGAAGACAAATCAAGGTGCTCGGAGCCCTCGCTGCTGTGCGCGAGCTTCTCATTCCGCGGCAGTAATCTACAGATGAAAGCGGAGCTGCAAAAGCCGGGAATTAAGACCGAAGCCTTTGAGAGAGCATCTTTGAAAGAAAACCGCGTGTTCTTCAAAATGCCTATTAACGGACAGTCAAAATCTTGTCAAAGCTTCCAGATCATGGAAGCAGTTCACAAACGTCGCTTGAGTCTTGTACCAGTCCTTCTTCAAGTTGAATATTTACTTCCACATTGGACAGGTAAGGTAGATGCCCTTACTCTGAATCGAATCCGGGATGCTTTGGTCCACAGGCCGACGCTCTAGCCACTGAGCCAAACCGGCTGGGGCAAGTCCTTTATTATTATTTTTTTTAATTTTGTTTTTTGGGTGTAGGGCTCCTTCCTTGATGTCAGTCTCTTCCCACTGTGCTCCCCCCTTTACACTTTCCCTGTGTGCCAATACCTAGACTTCATTGAACCCCGGTGGTGTGTGACTCAGTTGGGTGGAAATCATCCCATATCCATTAGAGACATCAGTTAAAACAACATACACTTCAGTGTTTTGCCAATTTAGTTATAAACATTACATCCAAAATACATCACTATGGGGGTGGTAATCATTTTATGGCATTCTGTGTGTTCTTTTTCAAAATATTTTTAATCCTCACTCATTGATTCTTAGAAAGAGTAGAAGGGAGGGGGAAAGACAGAGAGAGAGAAACATTGATGTGAGAGAGACACATTGATTGGTTGCCTGCATGAGCCCTGACCAGGGCCTGGGCTAGGAAGGAGAATCAAACCTGGGACCCTTCAGTCTACCGATCAACACTATCCACTGAGCAAAACCAGCTAGGGCTGGCATTATATGTTTTTAAATGTGTTCTTAGGTTTTCTAATCATAGACATGGATTCATTGTTCTCTGGGAAGCATTCAGGTGAGTTCTTTATTAAATTCCATGTATTTTAGTCCTAATATTTCTCTGACCATGTGCACGCCCCATTTGCATTTACAGGGCATAGAACTGAAATAGAGTTCAGCAAAATAAAGATTTCTATTTTTCTTACTTTCAGGTATTCTTAGTTGAAAGCATGCATGGTTTTCTAAACAATTTTTGTCCCTGCCTTACCTCGTTTCTGTCCTGACCAAATAGAGTACATTACTCGGCCAGTCGTGGAAATTGCATGACCTTTTCCTTTGGAAACTCTGAGAAAACACACACACACACATATTTTGGGCCAGTTATTAAGCCTGACACTACAAAAGCCACATTATTTCTAAACAAATTCCTTAGCCTGCTGCCATCTGTATGTCACTCCAAGGCACACCTACCTGTAAGAGTTTCTATTTTCTATGCTTCAAATTACCCTGAAATTACAGTGTACACAACGGATTATCAGATGGAAACCACTGAAACAGAGATGACATATCTTTCATATTCCAAATCTGATGAGCCAGGAGTTTGTTCTCTGCTCTTAAATCTGTCATTTTTCTCAGATTAAACAGCTGAAATGAGACATCTGGGAAGAAAATGATGTGATTTATTTCCAGTAAAGGTGATTCTTCTTCTAACAACCTCGGCCAAAGAGCAGATACCATCTCAAGCGCTCTTTGGCTAAACAATCCCACCCCTGCCCCCCAATATACTTTTATTGATTTCAGAGAGGAAGGGAGAGGGAGAGAGAGAGATAGATAGAAACATCAATGACAAGAGAGAATCATTGACTGGCTGCCTCCTGCATGTCCCTAACTGGGGTTCGAGCCCTCAACCTGGGCATATGCCCTTGACTGGAATCAAACCCAGGACCCTTCAGTCTGAAGGCCGAGGCTCTATCCACTGGGCCACAGCAGCTGGGACTAAACAATTCTAAATGGTTCCTTCTTTTCAGAACTGCTCTTTCCCTCTGAGCTATGGGATCACCGGGAACTTTAAGGACCCATTTGTTGTAATTGCTATTGTGTTTCAATGGAACAGACAATATTCTTTTCTACTAGAAAATGTCTATCAGTCCTTTACAACATAGGAAAATATTTAAGCTTTAATTCAAAAGAACTGAGAAACTGCCCGGCAGGTGTGGCTCAGTGGTTGAGCATCAGCCTATGAACCAGGAGGTCATGGTATGATTCCCAGTCAGGGCACAGGCCTAGGTTGTGGGCTTGATCCCCAGTGAGGGGCATGCAGGAGGCTGCTGATCAATGATTCTCTCTCCCTTCCCTCTCTGAAAATGACAACTTAGTCATGCATACCAACTAGAGTGAATTATCTCCTGATTTCTCATTTTTACTAATTTTTCTCTTATTCTATCAATATTAAAAGAATTTTTATTACCTATCATCAGATTTCAGGATGAATAAGGACATGGTAGGTACTTGGCATATACCCCACAATCCTCAATTCAGCTCTGAGAGGTGGGCATGGTTACTCATACACTGAGCAGCCAGATTATTATGATCTCTGAATGCATAATAATTTGGCCACTCAATGTATATTCTATATAATAAAAAGCTAATATGCAAATTGTCTCCTCGACCAGGAGTTCAACCAGCAGGCAGGCCAGCCAACCACCCATGTCCCCTTCCCATGACCAGGCTGGCCAGACCCCACCCATGCACAAATTCACACACACACACACACACACACACACACACACACACACACACACACACTGAGTGGCCAGGTTATTATGCGTTCAGAGATAATCATAATCTGGCCACACAGTGTATTTCACAGTATTTAAGGAAATAATGTAGAACATTCCTCAATGTTTCATGTAGATAGATCCTCACTTCAATATTGGAAACAATTCAAAGCTCTGATAATAGGAGGGTTTTTAATAAACAGCATTACAAGGGAACTTACGTAGTGATTAAAGGGATGTTCACAGAGAGCTGCCATCAACGTGAGGCAATAATACTGTCATTTCATTAACAGAGAACAAAGCAACATCTATATGAACACAATTGTCCCCGTCAGGCCAAGAGGCACAGAAAACAAATAGATGCCACTTCATTGTTATTTGGGGTGATGTCTAGGTCAGTGGCCCCCAACCTTTCTTTGGCCACGCCCCACCTAAGCATCTCTAACATCCTGATGGCTCCTCTCCCCAAACCCCTGCCCCGAGACATATAATTCTTATCATTGAAGAAGGGAGCTCTTATTCACATGGAGGAAGCCTCAAAGGCCATGAACTTGGTCTAAACAAGCTTCTAAAGAACATGGCACCTGTGTGAGAGAGAAATAAAAGAACGAAAGGACAGTGGAAGGACTGAGGAAGAAATGGTTAAAAAACAATATTAATATGAAGTGACATGAAAAAATAGCAGATCAAGTTTCAAAACATGTAACAGAAAACTGAAATGCATAAATATGTCACAATATGTATTTATAGACTGTATATGAGGCCCTGGGGACCCTAAGAAATGCAAAAAATTCACTGTGAATAACTCATTCTTGAATTGCCCCCCTTAAACATCAAATTGCCCCCAGGAGGGCATGTGCCCCATATTGGGAACCACTGGTCTAGGCCATTTCTGATGTTTCTAAGGTTTTTTTTTTTCTGTTTTGTAAATCTTTCCCATCATGTGTATCTATCATAATAAAAGCATAATCTGAAAATTAGATTGGATGTGCTTCTGGACGAAGCTGTGGCTTCGAGAGAAGCCACGGTCCCAGGTGCCAGAGGGAAGCTGGTGCCAGCAGCCGGGGAAGAAAGGCCTACTTTTGCACGAATTTCCTGCATCGGGCCTCTAGTCCTATATAATAACAGTGTCGTATGCAAATTGTCCCCTCAACCGGGAGTTTGACCAGAGGGCAGGACCAGCTGGAGGAAGGGAGGGAGGCCCGGGCCTGTGGCCGGCAGCCACTAGGAACCCTACCGGTGCACCCATTTCATGCACCAGGTCTCTAGTTTTTTAAATCAGATCAGTACAGACAGAATTTCCATCGCCTCTCCCACAAAGAACGGCCGCCTTTCCACAAAGAATTCTCTCCGATTCAGACTCCTGGCGCCAGTGGGGAGGGAGGGCCAGGGCCAGGGCTGGGGGTCAGTCCCAGATCCCCGTGGCAACCCCAGCCAATTCTGTGATGCTCTCTAGCGCATCATCAGCAGATTGATTTTAGAGTTTTATCGACTCTCCTTCTGAGACACTGCCAGGCAGGCCGCAGCCCTTTCCCCGAGCCCCGGTCCCCCTGCCCTTCACTCCCGGCTCCGATCGAGCGATGGAGATTTCCTCACGTGAGGCCTGCTCCCGGGGGGGGGGGGGGAGAGCAGAGATTCCAGGTCCAGCTGTGGGCCGTTTCTTCAGCTTTTGCACAGCTCCTGGCTTCTGTGAACATGTAAATTCTGCAGGCTGAGCCTTTCTGACACGGGGCCCTCCTCACGCTGCCATTCTTATGAGGGCTCTGAAGTAGTCAGATTCTCAGAGAGAGGAAGACGGTGGTGGTGGCCACAGGCGGGAGGAGGGCGAAATGGGAGTTCGTGGTTGACTGGGTGCAAAGTTTCAGTTTTGAGAGCTGATAAGAATCCTGGTGACAGAATGCACAGCCGTGTAACACAATGTACCTAATGCTATTTTATTGATTGCTTGACTTGAGAGAAGAAGGGAGATATATATAGTTGTTGTTCCACTTATGTGTGCATTCATTACTTGATTCTTTTTTAAAAAATATATTTTATTGACTTTTTTTACAGAGAGGAAGGGAGAGAGATAGAAAGTCAGAAACACAGATGAGAGAGAGACATCAATCAGCAGCCTCCTGCACGCCCCACTGTGGAGATGTGCCTGCATGCAAGGTACATGCCCCCAACCGGAATCGAACCAGGACCTTTCAGTCCGCAAGCCAAGGCTCTATCCACTGAGCCAAACCGGTCTCGGCCATTCCTCGATTCTTATATGTGCCCTAACTGGGAATCAAACCCACAACCATGGTGTATGGAGATATTGAGATGATGCTCTAACCAATTGAGCTTCTTGGCCAAGGCAAGCTCAACTCTTTCTTTAAAAAAAAAAATATATATATTTTTATGGCTTTCAGAGAGGAAGGGAAAGGGAGAAAGCAATAGAAATATCAATAATGAGAGAGAATCATGGATCGGCTGCATTCTGCATGCCCCTCACTGGGATTGGAGCTCACAACCCAGGCATGTGCCCTGGCTGGGAATCGCACCGTGACCTCCTGGTTCCTAGGTCAAGGCTCAACCACTGAGCCATGCTGGCCGGGCCAAGCTCAGCTCTTTAAATGTCTTATTTAGCCTTTGGGACCAGGTTTTGAAAAGGTCCCCTTTGGCGTCACACTCTGTCAGGAGTCAAGTGGCATATCACACTGGTGAGCAATGATTACTTTTGTCAAAAATGGTGCCCGCTGCCAAGAATTACATATATTGGGTGACACATAGCCACTTCTAACAAATATCAAACCACCTTCAGGGAGCCCAGCTGACGTGGCTCAGTGGGTGAACACTGACCTCTGAACCAGGAGGTCAGAGTTCGATTCCCGGTCAGGGCACATGCCTGCATTGCAGGCCCAATCCCCACTGTGGGGCGTGCCGGAGGCAGCCTATCCACGATTCTCTCTCATCATTGATGTTTCTCTCTCTCTCTCCTTCTCCCCTTTCCTCTCTGCCATCAATAAAAATATATTTTTTAAAAAAAGAAAAAGAACTACCTTCAGGGAAAAATCAAGTCTCCTCTTAAGCCATAGAATTTTGCCAGGCAAAGAGCCATTGGGCGAAGGGGCAGATATTCTGCAAGAGGCCTGGCTGCCTGCGGAGGGCTGCGATAATTCAGCGCCACATCTCAGCGGCGCAGGCGTCTGCGATGTTTTATAATCCCCGCGCCTTCCAGCGCCCGGCTCTCCGCAGCTCCGACCCGGCGTCCACCTCAGAAAGTTACACACACAGCGGCCAGCCTCGGGCGGGGAGATGTGGCTCGGAGCGAGCGTGGTGGAACTCTCCGTATTAAGTCAGTTTAGCACTTTGATTAAAGAGTTTAATCAATCACCATCCTAAGCTGTTTATTAATCACTTTATCAAGGAGTTGATGCATTGCCGGTTTTAATAGAATCCATTTATTTTGATTTCTACCTACTTCATCTTTCCAAAGGGCTTTGCGAATCAGCTGTGATAAAAAAGGAGAGGGAAATGGGGGGAGAGAGAGAGAGGGAGGGAGGGCGGGAGGGAGAGAGACAGAAAGTGGGGGAGTGGTTGCATCAAAACACCAGCAAGGAATCTCTAACCGAACCTCAATGTGCTTTATTATCAACGTCCCATAAAGACTCGGCCAATTTATTACAGGTTAAAAAAAAACAACAGCAGCAAACCGAAGCGCTCCGGGAAGTGAGTGTTGGGGTGAACCCACACGGTTTAGCTCAGATAAACACAGACCATTCGTTTGCTTTCACACCTGACACCCTCATGATATACGATCCTAATAAGATTAATCTCCACCGCCCTCCCTCCCCTCCCCCTCCCTCTTTGTTCCAACTGATTTGAGATCCTCCACTTGCTTCCTGGACAATTTCCCCACCTTGGGTTACAATTTGTGGTTTGAGTTAAAGCCCCGGTTCCCTCGCGACAGGAAAACAAAGATTTGTGGGAAGAAAGCATTTTGTTATGTGGCTTACATTTTACTCAGAGGCTTTTACATCCCTCCTGCCTCCGGCGTTAAAGGGAGGGAATCTTGGAAGGCGTCCACACAGCAAATCCATTAGGGCTCAGGAGTGGTTGTGCCACCCCTCCTATGGGGCAGACCCTGGACCGGGCTCCCACGGCTGCTTCTATCCCCACCTAACTCTTCTAGGCCAACGCCAGGGGTGGAGGGGATGCTGGCGGCCTTTTGATTCTATTCTTATTGGTTTGGTTCATCCAGACGATAAATATGACCCAGATAAGCCCTTTAGCTGAATATTCTCTCTCTCTCTCTCTCTCTCTCTCTCTCTCTCTCTCTCTCTCTCTCCAGTTAAAAAAGCCTCTAAAAATAGCTTCGCCTCCATAGTTTTTCCCCAAGAGGACAATCCTATGATGGGCATATTACCTTTAAATATTAGTATCAGCGCTAGCTGGTGTGGCTCAGTGGATGGAGCATCGGCCTACAGACTGAAGGGTCCCAGCTTTGATTCTGGTCAAGGGCATATGCCCGGTTTTCAGGCTCCATCCCCAGTAGGGGGGTGTGCCGGAGGCAGCTGATCCATGATTTCTCTCTCATCATGGATGTTTCTCTCTCTCTCCCCCACCTCTGAAATCAATAATAACAAACATTTAAAAAGTATTAGTACCACAGGCCAGCGTTGGGGGATCTTTCTATGACCCTGGGTGTCTGCGGTATTTCCTCTATCTGGTCCCCATCAATTTGACAACCGTGTGAGCACTCTCATCCTTGGGCCTCTGTGGTCCCAGAGAGCAGGGTTGCGTATGGAGCTGGGAGTTGAACGGTGGTGGATTGAAATGGAGATGTGATGGTAGAGAGGATGAGGGATATTGACTTCATTTAACCCCTCGCTGCCCCCGCCCCTGGAGAGTGACGCTAGCACAGAGACACGCTCTACTGAGTAGACCGTGAAGTTTGTGCAAACATGTTGACATCACCTTCTATTGTCCTCAAAAAACCCATGATGGGAACCTGGTGTTCTGCTGGCATTTACTGAGCTGAGGTTGGTGGCCAGGGCACAGATGAACATGGCTCTCAGTGGCCTATAGAAAGACAAAGAGGGGTGGAGGGGGAGAGAGAGAGAGAGAGAGAGAGAGAGAGAGAGAGAGAGAGAGAGACATATGGAGCTGAGACTGGCCAGAAGGCAAGAGGAGAGTGGGAGATGAGGGTCCCCCAAAGGATTGCCAAAATGTAAGGCCGTCCATGGACATGAGAGTCAGGTCCTGAGAAGCCACAAATGCATATCCTTGGTAAATACACTAAGTGGCCATATTATTATGATCTGGGAACACATAATAATCTAGACACTCAGTGTGTGTGTGTGTGTGTGTGTGTGTGTGAGGCCTGGTGCATGAATTTGTGCATGGATGGAGTCTGGCCAGGCTGGCCAGGGGTAGGTGACATGGGAGATTGGCCGGCCTGCCTGCTGGTCAAACTCCTGGACAATTTGCATATTAGTCTTTTATTTTATGGGCTGTACACTGAGTGGCCAGATCATTATGTGTTCAGAGATCATCATACTCTGGCCACTCAGTGTAGATCTTTTGTATAGAGGAGGATGAGGAATTCAGACTTGAATCTGGAGGTGAAGAAGCTTTGAAATCTTTTAAGGTTGCAAGCAAGGTGGGAGTTGCAGAATAAAAACACTTTGGTTTGGAAATGATAGGAAGAAGGCTAACCAATTAGCAGGTATTTCCAAGTGCTTTCTCTGGGCCAGGTGCTGGTAGCCCAGCTCTCTCTGCGTATGTGGCGACTTTCTTATGTGCCTTCCATAGCCATGGAACTGAAGCATGAAGGGTTCCCATAATCCTGCTCACAGGCCTTGGAAATAACAAGCATGACCTACATGAGACTCCCAGCAAACAGTTATGACAGCAACCAATGATTATGGGATATTGGTGTGTGTGTGTGTGTGTGTGTGTCTCCTTCAAAGAGAAATGAGACACTATGATGCCAGGGTTCTTGTTCCAGCATTAAGAAGGGTTCAGCAAACTGGAGAAAGGCTGTGTGTAGATTAAGTAGGAGTCCAAAGACGAAAGATAATTTTGAGAAGGGTTGGGGGTCAGATGAGCCTAGCTAAAGGAGCTCAATTCTCTTGGTCTCAGGACCCTTGCTTTTTATTAACACAATTTGTTCTAAAGCAAGGTGGAGATAATACACTTCAAAGGATAGGGTTTTGTACAGAAGCATTGTCAGAATGGGGAATAGCCTACGGCTGTTCAGGTGTTTGGCCAACGGGAGGCAATAACATGTAGATTAAGATGTCCTGAGCTGTCTGGCCGCAAAAGAACCATCCGATTCAGATTTGGGGGAAACGCCTTTTAGCCATCCCAGCAGGTGACAACATATGTGACTCAGCCCTTGTTGAGTCCCCAAGTTCCATTAACCTTTTGATGAAACTCTTGCAATTATGACATGCTGGACCTGGCTCCCACACTATGGAGTCACCCTCCTTCCCACAAAGATCTCACCACACCCACGTGGCAGAGAAGGGGTGGCCATGCAGGCCCATGTCTCTGCAAAGCTGGTCCATGCATCATCTTTTCCCACTGGCCCAAGCACGAGCCACGGAAGGCCTCTGGGCCTCATTCTGCTGTCCTACAAGCTGAAGGCGTTGACCAACATCTACTGCCAGGTCCTTCCCATGTATACTTTTAAAATACATATATATCTTACTGATTTTTTTTACCGAGAGGAAGGGAGAGGGATAGAGAGTTACAAACACTGATGAGAGAAAGACATCAATCAGCTCCCTCCTGCACACCCCCAACTGGGGATGTGCCCGAAACCAAGGTATATGCCCTTGATCGGAATTGAACCTGGAACACTTCAGTCTACAGGCCGCCACTCTGAACCAAACCCATGTACCCTCTTCCATTCAGTCTTTGCAAGCTCCCGGTTGCAAGAGGAGACGCTGGCCCTCAGCACGTGCAGGTGGGCAAGGAGCAAAGGGGGAGCCCATCTAAACGTCAGTCGCCATCTAACCTGCCCCGCCCCCACAACCTGGACCATGACCCTCAGCTGGGAGTCGAGGCGTGACTATGCCTCCCCGATGCTGCTCCTCTTCGCTGTGTGGCTCTCGCATCGCAGGTGGCAGCGGGTGACGGCCTCTCAGCTCGCCTGTCACCCAGGCCCCGGCTCTGCAGAGCCGGGTCACCCCTCTTCCAACAGGAGATGCTCCTCCACTGGCACAGAGCGGTTAAAGGGGCCTCGGAGCAGCAATGCCAAAAATATTAATCAGGGCTGGCCGGGCGCCCAGCGGGCAGGTTCCGGGCTCCTGGGCAGGGGACGGGGGCCCAGCTGTGACAGCCACTTCCAGGCCATGGGCCATTGTAAGGGAATGCCCGTCCAGCTGCATGATGGGAGATCCAGAATGCTAATTAAGTGGGGGACACAGATGTAACACAGCAGCTTGCGGGCGGTCTCCCTAGGAACGGGGTGGGGGGCTGTGAGCTTGTGTCTGGCGTGATGGCTTTTCTTTCGTTTTCTAGTCTGCATTCAGGGTGAAAAAAGTGTTTCTGATGACCACCTGCTTTCCTTCTCCCCCTCTCCCTGCTCAGTGCCCCGTCGCTCCTGACTTTCTTTTCCTTTTACATGATTTCAGAGAGGAAGAAAGAGAGAGAGACAGAAACATCCATGACAAGAGAGAATCATGGATCGGCTGCCTCCTGCACGCCCCCTACTGGGGATCGAGCCAGCCACCTGGGCATGTGCCCTGACCGGGAATCAAACCAAGGACCCTTCAGTCCCCAGGCCTAAACTCTATCCACCGAGCCAAACTGGCGAGGGTGTGGCTGACTTCATGTTGCTTTTATGTTCCAAGCTCCCTGGAAACAGACCAGTGTTTGAATACACAGGGAAGGCGAACGGGCACCTCTCAGGCAAATGGGTTTTCTAGAATTCGGTGAAGACCGGCTGCTCTGGCCAGTAAGGTCCATGTGCGGGGAGAAGTAGGCTGGTGTGCCCCGAGGTTCTCCACGTGGGAGGCAGTTTCAAACCTGGACCTGCATTTGGAGGAGAGGCTGAGACTCAGAGAAAGGACAGGGCGGTCATTTCAAGGTCAGACCAGAGAGGAGAACAAAGAGAACGGGCAGGAGTCAAGGACAAAAAGTGAAGAGAGTTTGGGAAACGCTTTCCTACTCTTTAAAGTTCTTGGATTCAATTCTCAGCATCAGACACCCTATTTGAGACTGCACAGAACTGTTTTTTTCAGCCTAGTATTGCTTTAAAAAAAATCACGTGTGTGTGTGTGTGTGTGTGTGTGTGTGTATGTGTGTGTGTGTGTGTGTGTGTGTGTGTGTATACGTGTGTGTATTGATTTCAGAGAGACAGGAAAGGAGAGAAAGACATCGCCCTCCATCAGCTGCTACCTGCACCCTCGCTACTGGGAACCAATCCCTCTCTCCTGCATGTGCTGGGAACTGAACCTGTGACCTTTGGGTGCACTTTGCTGTTCTCAACCACTGAGCCTCCCGGCCAGGGCTTAGCTGAAGATTACTCTTTACCACTTATTAATTCACCAATAACAGACTCCGGCCCCTCCACACAAAGGATCGCACGTTCAGAGCTCACACAGCAGCTCTTAGATCAAGAGAAGATTCCACTCCCGGGAAGTATTTTTTTCTCTCTCTGTGTCTCTCTCTCGCTAGCTCTGCCCGGTAACTGTTTGGATTATGCACTGAAATGAAAGGGTAGTCACAAAAGGGTTTCCTGACACATTTCAAGGCCTCGGGGGATGAGAACGCACCGCCGTCAGTGTGATATGTAAAGTGCCCGTCTCCGCGTGGCCGCACGTGTGAAGGTGTGTACGGTCGGCGCCGCGCAGCCTTTGTAATGGGCTTCAAAGTCCTCGCGCCGCTCGGAGGCCCGTGGGAGCCTGGCATCTTCCTCCTCTTTGCCGGGACTGGAGAGCCGGAGTGCTTTCTTTGATAGTCGAGTTGGGGGTTTCAAAATGTTGGTTCTGCTAATGCACTCTCCCCCACGCAGCTCCCACTCCATCATCTCCCGGGCAGAGGAGAGACGCAGGGCTCTGTTTGCGTGGATATTGAAATGGGAGGCGTGCTCCCGCTGCTTCCTGATGGCCACCGAGGAGACGATGACATGGTCGGCTGGGCCCGGCGGTGAGAAGGTAAAATAGCTCCTAGTGGTGAGCGTCTCCTCCGTGCAGAGCCGTTGAGAGGAGTTACCTTTCGCAGCCCCCACAGGCATCCTCTACAGCGGGCACTCTGTGGCACCCCTCTAATAGATGGGGAAACTGGCACTTAATTAAGTGTGGTGCTCTGGCCCCGCTGGCGTGGCTCAGGGGCTGAGCCTCAACCTATGAACCAGGAGGTCATGGTTGGATTCCCCCTCAAGGCATATGCCGGGGTTTCGGGCTCCATCCCTAGTGTGAAGTGTGCAGGAGGCAGCCCCTCAATAATTGTCTTTCCTCATTAATGTTTCTATCTTTCTCTCCCTCTTCCTTCCTCTCTGAAATCAACAAAAAATACGTTTTTAAAAAGTGCGGTGCTCCATGGGCTAAGGCAGTGGTAAATAAATAATCGATTTGGATTTGATGAGTAGGTGTTGATAAGAAGCAAAGACATAGGCCTTTCAAAGATACTAACAAGGAAAAGTGCAATGTCACAGATGGGATGAGGAAATGGTAACTTGCCACAGACACCAAGACCGAGAGGCTGGCAGCCTGACTTGCATTTCTATCTAGATATATAAAAGCCTAAGTGACTGGCCAGTAGCTATGCCATGCATTGACCACCAGGGGGCAGACGTTCAATGCAGGAGTGGAAACCACAGGCATGGAAACATGGAACAGATGATGAATCTCAGTGGGAAGGGGGAAGGGGGAGGGCGAGAAGGGATTAACCAAAGATCTTACATGTGTCCTAGTGGCCAGGTGCATGGATTCGTGCACCTGTGGGACTCCTCGGTCTGGCCTGCCCCCTCCCACAATCTGGGGCCCCTCAGGGGATGTTGGAGATGGCGGGTTGCCCCAGCCGGTTTGGATCAGGAGATAGAGCATCGGCCTGTGGACCAAAGGGTCCCAGGTTCAATTACAGTCGAGGGCACTTACTATGGTTGCAGGCTCCTTCCAGGACCAGGCCCTGGTCAGGGCACAAGCAGGAGGCAACCAATCGATGTGTTTCTCCCACATTGATGTTTCTTTCTGTTTTCTCTTCTCTCTTGTACTCTCTCTAAAAATCAATGGAAAAATATCCTCGGGTGAGAATTAAAAAAAAAAAAAAGATGGTGGGTTAAGGGTTGGAAGTAAAAAAAAAAAAGTCATTATAAATTCAGAAAGGAAACTCGACATTTACAATTTTGTTACTGAGCTCTGCAGGAGCAAGTGATAATGATTTAAAACCAACACAGTTGAATGTATACAACACAATTCAGAAACTGTTGCGGAAAGATTGGCAAATCCACGGTAATTATATTTTAAGGAGTATTTGTAAACTTTCGTAATTACCTAAACAAAGACAAGTAAAAGACACACGAGCCATATTATGATGGAAAAGCAGGTGTGCCGTGGAAATAAGAAAACTACTTGGAAAGCGTCTTAACATCCTTAGAGGAATTCTCTACACGAGAGACTCAGCCTCCACTCTGGGCAATATTTTAGTTCTCTCACATTTTGTACAGTTTTCCAAAAAACAAATTGAATTTCCAGAATTACAGTATTTCTTTCCCCGAGGATTCCTTGGAGGGGATTGGGGTCTACAGTGGAAGGTGGCACATAAAAAAAGAAGAAGAAAGAAAGGAAAACAAAGCTTCATTGATTTCTCTCTCCCATTTAGACTAAAAAAAATAAAATAAGACTGACTATGGAACAGCTGTGAAGAACTGGTAGGCTGTACTTACATATATATTTAGTCTGGGGATTTGAGACAACATTTGGGTTGATAGAAACCCCTCAAAGTACGGGACTTACTTTTCAATGGAGTCTTACTATTTCTGCTTCATTTCTTTTCTGTCCACCATCTTTGTTATTAACTGTTGCTTTATTTATCTTTATTTAATTTTTAAAAATCAAGTCGAGTTGGTATATGATATATATTGTTATTGTCTTTATTGATATTTTTGGAGAGAAGAAGGAAAAGGGGTGGAGCTGGGGGAGAGAGAAACATCGATGTGAGAAATATCTATGGTTGTCTCCCAACCAGGGATTGAACCTGCAACCCAGGCATGTGCTCTGATGGGAATGGAACCAGCGACCTTTCAGTGCACAGGATGACTTCCAACCAATGGAGCCACACCACCAAGGATGATAAATGACATCAGTCCTGGTTTTAGGTGTCTAGTGATTCAACATTTACCTATAAACCTTATAATATGATCACCACATTGAATCTGGTATTCATCCTGAAAACTTATTGCCACAGTAGCAGCCCATCGAGAGATATCGCACACAGTAGGCTGCTCACTGCTTCCGTGGAAGCTGGCGGGAACCACAGCGTGCAGCCGGAGCTGCGTTGCTTTTGTGGGAGGCGGGCCCACCGTCTCCTCTCCCAGCCCCTCCTGTCCCGCAGAGACCCTCCCTGGCTAGGGCTTTGCCACGGCAACGAAGCAAGCATCCTGTCCCGGCTGCTCTCAATGGCAGCCCCCCCAGGACTGGGGGACTCGGGCGAGGTTGAGGGGACTGGGTGCCGTCATCTTTGTGACAGAGTGATGGTTAATTTGCATATCACCCTTTTATTAGATAGGATAGAATCATGGGCTATCTTCCCTTTCACCTTTTCACCCATCCTCTCCCTGTCCCCCATTGCCTCAGGCAACCATCAGCTTCTGTCTGCCATGTTTTATTAAGATTGTATGGTGGCAATGGGAAGATTATGTATACATGCAAAACATTAATAAAAAAATTTAAAAAAAGATCTTCTTATGTGCCAGCCTTGAACAGGTACTGCAGATGGAATGATGGAGAGGAAGAGGTAGCAGGAGGCAAATGTAGACAAATGGGGTTACAGTGGAACAGACAAGGAAGGCTAGACAATAAAATGGTACCGTATGTCGCCACAGGGTGTGTTTGCGAATTTAGACACAAGCAATCCACCCAACATGATAGGCATGGTTATGTCAGAAGAAGGGTATCCATATTTTTGTTGTTGTTTAAAGATTTTTATTGATTTCAGACAGAAAGGGAGTGGGAGAGAGAGAGAAACATCAATCAATGATGAGAAGGAATCATGGATCAGCTGCCTCCTGCATGCCCCCTACTGGGGAGGTCAAGCCTGCAGCCCGGGCATGTGCCCTGAACCGCAAATGAACCGTGACCTCCTGGTTCATAGGTTGATGCTCAACTACTGAGCCACACCCACCAAACAGATCCAGGTTTAAACTGCATACCACCCTTTTACATCAATCATTACATGTTACATGGGAGGAGTCAAACATTTAGACTCAGTAGCATGACAATTGGGGCATTTCTATTTTAGCCACGCCCCCGCTGGAAATCAGAGTACTGAGAAAAGTAAAAATAAAAACCCATACCAGAGAACGCTGATATCATCTGGGGGTTAGATAGAAGTATATATCCAGCTTGAGCTGGTGTGGCTCAGTGGATGGAGTGTTTCCTATGAACTGAAGCGTCCCGGGCTTGATTCCAGCCACGGGCACAGGCCCGGTTTGTGGGCTCGATCCCCAGTGTGGGCCGTGCAGGAGGCAGCCGATCCATGATTCTCTCCCATCATTGCTGTTTCCATCTCTCTCTCCCTCTCCCTTCCTCTCTGCAATCAATAAAAAACATATATATTTAAAAGTATCTATTCAGAAAAGAAATCATCAGAAAATTAGAGAACCCCAGTCTCGATGGATAAAATTGTCTCGTAGCGTATACTTTCGCGCCGAGACACCCTTGCTTGGAGCAAAGGCAGGCCTCTGGGCGAAACATTTAAAAGACCACTGGATGGGAGCGGAGCCGGCCTCTGCGTCTCTCCCCTGACGGGTACATGTGCCCTCCTCCATTTCAAATGAAAAGTCCTCAGACAATCCTAATCACATTGTCAGCCGCCCGGCCCTGAAAGGGGCTCCTTCACCTTTAAGGATGCATGTACAATGGTGATAGGCAAGCAGCTCAAAGCCTCAATACCCCTTTTTCTTCTGCAGAGCAAGGCGGGGTGAGGGGAAAATCAATATGTTGCAAGTAAAGGTCAGGCGAGGAGAAGTGACGGGACACGGAACTGAGGGAACAATATCCTTCGCGAGGGCGTTTGAAGTTCCCTCCCCGGTGCCAGCGCCGCTGCAAACACATGCCGCCCTCGCCTCGCCCCGCGCCGGCCGCGTTCTTTGGCGAAAAGTCACATTTTAAATATTTATCTACTCGGCGGCATCCTTGCTGCACTATTGACGGCTACTCCAAAGGCGAAGTGGGCTTTAAAGTCCACGTGCTGTGTGCAGTTGCCTGCTTGTTGTTTTATTTGTGTGTGTGTGTTTTTCCCCCTGCGAGCCATGGGATTCGAACACACACACACACACATACACACACACACACACGCACACACACACGCACACACACACACACATGCACGCACCTGCCTACCTTTTGCAAAGGCAATGGTTCTCATTTGCTGTCTCACGTGGGCCAGATGCACTGGTCCCCAGTTCCCCCCTCTGCACCCCCCTTCCCCGGCTACCTCCTTATTGCGGGGTATAGCTTTAAAGTAGCCCATGAACCCTTTTCACTCCGCCACACATTGGCCCACAATTAACAATCAAGCGTCTCCCTGCATTCAGCGGCCGCTCTGGGCGCTCTCCCTGCCTCCCTCTCGAGCTGCCATTGTGCGGGCGCCGCCTGTGCGGCCCGATCTGCGCCCCTCACCGGCCTCGCAGGGACCGGGGTGCGGGGGAGGGGGGGAGCGCCTGCCTTTCAGATGTTGAATAGCAAATTGCTCTTGAGTGTCCTTGCTCACCCCCTCCCCGCGCCGCCCCCCCTTCTTCGGAAGGACAAGGGGGGCGCTGAAAGCCGCCTTCCATTCTGCTCAGGGCTCTTGAAAACAAGCGTTTCACACCTGAAGCCTTTCACGCGGCCCAGAAGGACCCCTTCAAACCACTTAATTGCCAATTG